>JASSUY010033081.1:0-10261 GCA_032466535.1 Forpus xanthops
AATCTTGGCAGTCAGGTGAAGTTCCAGATGACTGGAAAAAGGGAAATATAACCCCCATTTTCAAGAAGGGGAAAATGAATGAGCCGGGAACTACAGATCAGTCAGCCTCAGCTCTGTGCCTGGCAAAATCTTGGAGTGGATTCTCCTGGAAGGCATGCTGAGGCACATGAAAAACAACAAGGTGCTTAGTGACAGCCAGCATGGCTTCACTAAGTGGAAATCCTGCCTGACCAATCTGGTGGCCTTCTATGATGGGGCTACGGAACTGATGGACAGGGGTAGAGCAGTTGATATCTACCTGGACTTGTGCAAAGCGTTCGACATTGTCCCATATAACATCATTCTCTCTAAATTGGAGAGACATCAATTTGATAGCTGAACCACTTGGTGGATAAAGAACTAGCTGAGTGGCCACACGCAAAGAGTTGTGCTCAATGGCTCAATGTCCAGCTGGAGACCAGTAATGAGTGGTGTCCCTTAGGCATCGGTGTTGGGACCAGTCTTGTTCAACATCTTTGTCAGTGACATGGACAGTGGGATTGAGTGCACCCTCATCAAGTTTGCCAATAACACCAAGCTATGTGGTTCGTTTGATATGCTGGAGAGAAGGAATACCATCCAGAGGTATTTTGCAGCTGTGTTTTGCAGCGACATCAGCAGGTGATCATTCTAGAGGCAGCAGCCTTCTGAGATGCCTGACAATAATAACTGACCCCTTCTGGTACTCCAGGGGTGGCCAACTGTGGAGCTGGTTTTGGCAGCTTCTGAACTGCTGTAGTGGGTATAAACTATACCATTTCCCAGATCAGGTGAGTTTCCAAAGTGAGATAAACTCTGAAGCCCACCTGCTGCTCCCACCAAAGGGGTGGGTACCTCACTGAGTAAGCACAAGACCTGAACGATACCTTTCTCTGTGGAAGATACCCTGGCTCTTTTAGAGGCTTTAGCCCTTTCAAAGGGAAGGCTGCAAGCCATGGTTGCAATCAATAAATGTTATTTCTTTGAAGGGTGCTAGATCTTCCTTGTGGGAACTTCAGCTTTTACTTCCCCTTCTGCTTTCTAGTGTATTAAAAATGGATATTGTGATCTAATATAGGTAAGTTCAAAACTACTAAAATGGTTTGTGATTTACTAAAAATCTAGGGAGTTTTACGTAGCATTTTGGGTAACTGTGTGAACTACGTGAAGCATTATCTAACTTGTTTGGTCTGATGAAGGTTTGATGTGGTTTGAAAGAGGTAGTGAAAAACAGTTGCCACACTTAGTCATTAATGAATGGAAGGCCATATATCTCACTCATTCAGCTCATATGCCAGCAATGACAGTTTTTTTCTATGTGTTATGTTCTCACTCAATGCACTGTGGAACCATTCAGAGTTTTAGAAGGACTGCATCAGTGCCTTACTAATTCAGTGTGATGCCAGCCTCAGGTAAGGGGGAAGTAGGGGCCTTATGCAGTGTCAGTGTTTTGTTTCCACTGTTTTCTATGGCAACAGCAGTGAACATTTCATCTGGACAGGAGTGATGAAACTTGCTCTAGTTGGCTTCTTTCTGATAACCAAAAAAGTAGAGAAGTGGCACGTGGCCATATTGCTTCATACAGAAAGACAAAAAAAGCCTGCAAGTGTAATTGTTTGCTCAACGGTTTTCCTTTCCTGATGTATGCATTTTTTTTCTATGCCTTTGCAGTATCAGGGATGCTGAGTCCTATCTTATTTCTCACTGTTGAAGGAATACTTCTAAATTACCCAAGAGGTGTCTAATGTACAGATATGACTTGTGCCTCTAAATCTGATTGCCAGTTACAAATGAATAATTTCCAGGTTCTTTTTCCTGTGCTCCCCCTATGTGCATCTCCTTAGGACGCACAAACCTTTCATATGAGCTCTCAAGCCACCTGCTCCCTCCTTACCTTCTGCTCTTTCTCTCTTAGCATGAAATGTCTGGCTAAGGTTACTGGCGTGAAGGACCTAACAGCTGCTGAACTGGGTTATTATCCACAAAGAAAAGAGGAGAGAAATATGGAGACCAACAACTTCACTTTATTTTTTCTCCTACAAGCAAGGAAAATTCATGAGAGTAAAAGGCAAGAAAAGAATCTTTGTGATGTGTCTTCTCTTCCCTCAAGAATGATCAATCTGTGTGGCTTCTGCCAGCCCAAAGCTAATTCTTAGTACACAATAAAGTAAAATTTTTCCTCTGTACCAACAGGGAGCTCCTGTTAACTCATCCCAAAACTGTATTAGCTGGTTTTGCTAAGTCTTTTGCAAGGCTCCATAGTTCTGTGGTAAGCTTGTGTTTTATCACATTCACCATGTCCCTATCCAAGACATAGACCGTGCTTTTCTCTTCTCCACACCACTCTTGTCAGCTTGGAATAAAACTCTTATTTCTTGGTGTTTGTCCTTTCACAGGGTTATTTTAAAAATTACTTTGATTGAATGGGCCCACGACCAAGTAATCCAGCCCATGCCATACGGCTAATGGTGGTAGATACTCCTCTGTAACCTGTAAAGAGTTTTGCAGGAGTTGAACCACCTGGAACTATTGTGCTGTCCTTAGGCATGGTTGTCGACAGTACAGTGTGATTATTATTTGCATCCTTTTCTTCTCTCTATCCTCTTTCTTCTTACAAAAAAAAAAAACAGATTTAGTCTGAGTACCATACTCTACCTGTGAGACTTGGTGGACTTTGGTGTAAGAATATTTCTTAAGGATCCATTCAACAGCTCCTGCTTAAACTCTTCTTTCCTCTCATAATGGAACATTCTTACTTCTCCCTTCAGTGCTTTCCCTCTCTCCTCTATGAAACACCCTTCAAGCAAACCCATTGGCATTGCTGAAGAGCAGGCCTGGGTCAAAGGAGTTTCCACACTTCTGATTTAGTAAAAGGAGATTACAAAACAGCTTAACCCAGAGCAACAAGGAGGAGGGTTTAGCTGTTGGCTAGACCAGTGGTCTCCAAAGTGGATTGCATGTACCCCATGGAATGTGCAAGGTATTCCATTAGGGTGCAAGAAGAAAATACTGTAACTTCAGTCGTACATGAATATAACATATAAAGAAAATATGTATCTACTGGGGATGCATGTTCAACATTTTTACTGATAGGGATATGCAATCAAAAAAGTTTGGTGACTACTGATGCACACTACCACACCTCATCTTCCACACTGTTCTGCCTGGAGGGTCTTAGCTTTACATTTGAAGTCCAAGGTGCCAATAGGACTAGACATTGCAAATATTTAAACTTTACTGTGAACAGAAAGATCTCAGAGGAAGGAGGGCCACACAGAAAACAGATGACCAGGAAGAGATTATCTGGTTTCTGTGTATACACAAGCTAGAGGCTATTATTTACCCTGTGGACAAGCAGGGTCAGTGTGAGTCAGTGTTCGGCAAGTGGTCGTTTCCTGCTTTGAAGGTGATGCTCTGAAGTCCTGAACATGGATGCTGACAGGTGATGATCTCTGGTATAGTGAATGTGTATATAAGAGTGTTTAAGAGCAGTGTAAGAACATACATTTTACAGTATCATTTAGAAAGCAGCACTTAGGCCATATATAAAGGGCAACAGATATTTTGCTCATTCATAGGGACATTTGCATACTTGTAGTTTGCTGTTGTGTTAGGCAGTGCCTCTGCATTCACATTCAGTCTGTTATCTTAATGAAAATAAAGCATGTGAAGCCAAAGAAAGCAAGTATTTGTCCACTGATATTTAGAGATATGGATGTATTTTTGTGTATATGTATTTTCGGAACCACTTCTATTTTTCCCACCACTATTTATGTGTGTGATTACAGGACAAGGAAAGAGTAGTGTCCTTTTAGGCTTGAGCAGCTGGTTGCTACCTCTAAACGACTGACATTTTAAAGTGATTATTATTAGGTTTCAGAGTTAAATGATCTAGTTGTAAGGATGGAGGCAGTGCACACCTGCCAGCCTGAATGAGGAGTAAGAGACACTGCTATGATCAGAGATCATAGTGAGCTGTAAGATCAAGTACTTTGAAGAGCACTTTGAAGCCAATTGAAAAGCACTTTGCTAGTGCTGAAGGCATCACCTTGGAGCAAGGGGGCAGAAGGATGTACCAGAACTGAAGAAAAGAGAACGGATACAAGCAAGCTGCTCATGACAGTCTTGTTCTGCACTGTTTGTGAGAAGTGATCTTTGAGGGGTGTAGAGGTCAAAGGAGGCCCACTTGCCACAACAGCAGCAGACTGGGAAACATCTCAGCTCAGACTGCAGTATGAAACTCAGATCTCTTTGCAGCCATGTTGCAGAGCTGGAGTTGGACATGTACAGAACATCCCAGTTTGCCTCAGAAATGTGCAACAGTGTGTGGAGTAATGAGCAAGGCTCCCCTGCATGCTCCCATGTTAGGCTGACCCCTCTGACAGCCTGGTGTTTCTTCGCAGCTGCTTTGCTGAGCTGTGCAGGACAACTGGTGCAGCAGCAGGAGATGATGTGGAGTTCCTCTCCATCCCCTGGGCTTTCCTGGGTGGAGGTTAGGAAGCCCACAGTGTCCTGGGCAGGCTAGAGTGGGAACTCTCATATGCCACCAAGAGTTTCCTCTCTGAGATTGCTGCCTCCTTCTGCCCTGTCCCCTGCCAGCCCTGGGGAAGTTCTGAATCTCTTAGCTGGGATATGCCCGCACATGGAAAGGAAAAAAAAAAGTCCATAATCAGCTCAGTTAATGTTAAATGGATTGTTATTTAGGAAACTAAGCACCAGAGAATGTGTTACTGCTTAACTGACCTCTCTTGTCCTGGCTGTACCTGATTTCAGGAGGAGAATGGCACCACGCACTGCTGGCCTCTAGCTTCTGAGGATACTGCATTGGCCCCTGTTAAAAATAAACATGTAGGTGCTTGTGCGTGTGCTATATCATTACAGCAGCTACCGTGTCCTTCCATCAGTGCTTCCCCTGTTTAGACTACTCTGTGATTTGTTTGGATTGATTTTTCTGGTTTTAAAAAAACTACAGGTGCAGACAGTGATGGCTTGTTAATAACAGTGCCTCTTTCTACATAGGGATGCCTTGGAACACGTCTGGATCCAGTCAAAGGGCTTTGTCTCAAAATAACTAGCTTTGGTTTTGTATCACAACACACCAAAATCACACCTGTTCCACGCTGAGTTCGTTTGTGCAAGTTAACTTCATGTTTTGATATCGAAGTTATAACCCCTGGAGTGGGAAGGTGGTGGGCAGAATGGTGTCTCGCAGAAATGCCACGAGGCTGACAGCAGCACTGCCAGGCATTGTTGCAATGATCTTTGTTTCTCTGAGTTATGTAAGTAGCTACAGTCTCTTCCTTCTGTGCCTAAGGGCAGAAGGCTGATGTTCAATGGATGCTACTGTTAAGGCAGAGAGTAGATAGAAAACAATGCAAAATTCATTGGCAAATCCATTGTAGTGCACACAGAGCCTGAAAAAAATCAAGACAACAGCAACGTTTGCAGAGCATTCAGTCAGCTCTGGCTTCAGCTGCATGTAATTGTTAGGTGTTCTTGGCATAGGATCAAGGTCCCGGTTTACAGTGTGAGAAGGGAGGGAGAAGAAGGACTGAAGAAGGAAGCACTGTATTTGATTTGAATATGTTGCACTCAAAATCAGGTGTGGTTCAAAGTGTGCTGCCTAGTTGATTGGGAAAGTAACGTTTGAGCTTGATTCCTTATGTGGCTGACCTGTTCAAGCATGACAAAACCCTACTTTCATCAGAAAGGATACAGGCTCAAGTTCCAGGTTAATATTTTTAAGCACCCCTAATCTCTCAGTTTAGGAATACTCCCGTCATAGCTCTAGGCAAAGATGGGATTTGGAGACTACTTTCTTGTTTTATTTTTTAAATGATGGTGTTTCCTTATTCTCTGCCACCCCTCTCAGGAACCCACTTTTCCCACTATTTAGCTTTTTGCTTATGTTGGTTTTCCAACTTTATTTTCTGAAGGGATTGACTGCTGCTTCCAAACACATCTTTCACATCAGCTTGGGTTGTCCTTCAAAATGGGAATCAGCCAATGCAGGACATTCTGTTGGGGGTCAGCAATACTTATGGATGAGCTAAACACAGCAGAGCAGAAACCAGGTCAAGAGTAGTTCTCATGAGAATTCAGCTATATCCCTGGCACGGCACTTCTGGTCTCTCTCCCAACCCTACTGCTTCCTGTATGACCACACCAGAGGGGGAAGTGTGCTTAAAACCTTTGTGTGGACAAGGCATGTCGTACTGATCAGTCAAAGCATGTTTCCCTTTGCCTTAGTCAAACTTCATCAGTTAATGCCCTGATGTCCCTTCTCCTTTTCAACCCCCATTAGTGAAGATAAAGGCTTTCTGCTCTTCTTCAGTATTGTTTTAGGAGTGAGGACCATCTTTTTTTGTGTATGTCTGTACAGTACCCATCAGACATATTCCACATCTCTTCAGCAAGAACATTACTAACCAGTGGTACAAAACACCACATGCTCCCCCTTTGTAGTGAAGATAGAATCACTGCATCATGAGATATCCAAAATGCTAGAACGGCCAAGAAGCTTGAATTTTGACCCTTGGGAATTGTTCTGAGTTTGTATTGTAAGTTTCAGTTTTGGTGTTATTATATAACCCTATGCTATATGATGGCACCACTGCCTACTGGAGTACATGCCAGGTCACATCAGTGGAGTGTAGCTGTCAGCTGCAGAGATGAGCTACAACAGCTTTTGCCCCCAGCCTCAAATGGCCCATCTGCCATGGGTAAGCTATTATGTGTACTCTGATAAGAGACTTTCCATGTTGCAGTGTGATAGCAGGGTAACATGGTGGGACTGTGGGTAGAAACTTCTCAAGAGCTGCTTTCTGCTTTGTGCTATCACCCAAAGGCAAATTTGCTGGCATCCTCTTTCTGCCCTAACTCTTGCATAGTCCGTCATTCTCTTCTGTCCCAGGTTCCCTCTGCTTTCAGCTTGAACATTGTCTTCCATTCTATCAAGGATTATAAGCCTATCAAGGAGCTGCTCTAGGAGGCAAAGCTAGCCACTAAGGAGGAAGGTACTTAAGTACAGGACATTGCAACACGTCGTGCCATGATGTCAGACACAATACATGTCTGCTAATGCACTGCTGGAAATACCTTTCATACTGCTTTTTAGATGTGAGGACTTAATGTATGTTTTAACTCGCGCTTTAGAGATTCCCATGGCTTCTGAGAGGCAGGATTTCTGGCAGAATGTGATATCAATTTTTCATGATGAAGCTACAGTAACATGATGCCAGTGGCACAGTTCTAGGAGTCTGAACACAACTAGAACATCCTGATGGGTCCTGAGTAAAGTTATATGTATGGCTGTAATGTTCTGTGGATGCACAGGGAAGATATTTTTTAGATGTTTGAAGGTCTTTAATTCTTTATAATTATTCAAAATGCAGTCTATTTGATGGTCTGTTCCTGTGACCAATTCTTTACTTTGGTGCGTACTGCTACAATTATGGTGTTACATGAGAATCTTGGCTTTAAAACAACTTTATAAAGAGCATTTTGAATGCTAGTTATTAAATTTGACTTTTCTGTGATTTGACTTGTCAGTGGATGGGAATGCCTGTGCTCCTGCAGTGTATGCTGCCTCAATTGCGCACAGCAATAGTACCAATTCCATCATTGAAGTCTTAGAGAGAATGCAATTCCCAAGGAATGTATTTCCTTATCACACCATTGTCTTTAATAAAATAGTTCCAAAAAACAAGCACGGACTATTTTTTTCACAATGGGATTTTTATTACTAATTTATTCAGCCTAGCAGATGCCAGCATGCAAACTATGCAAAGAGCAAATCTCTTCCTCCAAGTGGAAATATTTACGGATCATATTCAATGGTATTTAGTACTCTGCAAACATATTGTCAACAGTTCCATACAGACTCTTCCCTAATTGCAGCCTGAGAGTTGGCAGAGGCATGTCTTCTGTGAGAAGATGGTTATGGAGAAAAATGATAGCAGCTAAATAGGTTCTTGGCTTAATTAGACTGGAGTTATACCAGAGGTGAATCTGGCCTACACCAAGTTAAAACTGTTTAGGAGCTTGTACCTACCACATACAGAATTGGAGGGATGATGCTTCTAGGGGACAGTTCTCTCAGGCAGGATGGGAACCTCTCTTGGCACTGGATGAAAAGGGTGATGACAATGCAAAGGAGGGAGCTTAAACTTTCCACGTGTTTTAAGGGATGTAGCCCCACCTTTTCTTAGACATAACGGACAGGATATGTTTGGCTATTCTTTGGACTGCATCAACTGTACAATTGCTACTGCTATGGCTTTTTTTATATCCTCCATCCCTGGCAGTGTTGTTCAAGGCCAGGTTTGAAAGGTCTCTGAGCAACCTGAAGGCATCCCTTCCTGTCGGACAGGGGATGGAACTGGATGAGCTTTAAGGCCCCTTCCAACCCAAAGCATCCTGTGCGTCTATGGAATGTGCTTCCTGTAGTGATGTTTATCTGGGGCTTGGGCTGAGGGTGTAATTTTGTTGTACTTTAGAGCGCTGGGTTACGATACGATGGACTCGCTGGTCATGAGACTCATCCTGCCTGCGCTCTCAGTGCTGGCGTCACTTTTGTTCCTCGGGAGCCATCTGGTGGCAATGATTAACAATTGAGCCTTTGACTCTGGAGAGCCAAGGATTAGCAGAAATGTCTTCCTACGGCTTCCGTCATGCCTTTCCCTCTTCTTTCCTTACTTCCTTCCAGTATTCTCTTTCTCCTCCAGGATACTTACAGCAGTATCTGACAAGTTTAAAGATTTTGAGTAGCCTCTGAATACCCTTGAAACCAACCTGGCTGTGTTGCTAGGAGCTAGCATGTTGTTGAGTATGGTTCAGATGTTGCTTAGGGTTAAACAGCTTACTGTGGCTGCTCCAACGACTGTGAAGAGCCCTGTGCCTTGAAGGAGAGGGACTCAGACTCCAGTGACAGGCACTGCAGCCACTCAAATTCTGGCAACAGGGATTTTGGTTACTTCAACGCCTGCGACAAGCACTATGGCTACTCAACCCCCCGTGGCGAGCACTGTGGCTACTCAAACCCCAGTGACAAGCATTGCAGCTATTCCAGTCTCCATGACAAGCACTGATGATCAGTTCCACAGCTACTCAATCGCACCAACAGGCACCACAGCTTCTTTCATCCCTGTAACAAACGCTGCAGCTACTCAAATTTCACCAGCTAATGGCGGCCAGAGGGTGTGGAGCTGTGCTGAAGTGACCAGAGGTGGTAGTGCATATTCTTTTCTCTCTGGCTGTCCACCTATCCTTTTTCAGCGACGGCAAAGCTGGCAGCATGTAACAAGGTTAAGTCAGAATCCTGCTTTCCATAGAGGAGATTGACTTTCCTCTGAAAAAGGCAGGTTTGCTGAACCAAGGACCAAATGAGGGCAGTATTTTAATCATCAGTGAACAGTTCAAGAATAAAGCTTTTCACGTCCATCCTTAGGGATCTATGAGTTCTTATCATAATGTCATTAAAACCTAGGAAGCTCTCCTTAGCTTGAAAGGTATCAGAGAGAAAGGATTAAATACCAGAGAAGGGAGCTTCAGGTGTCATTTGAGTCACAGTTAAAAGCGGCAGAGCCTTTTACAAACCAGTCTTCAGCAGATCCTAAGTAGACAAGTAATGCTCTTGTTTTCCTTAGTCAACAATTGCTTTTGAGTTGCCTCTGTTGTGGAGGAGAAGATAAGGTCTTCTGCTGCATAAAAAGCCTGCACGCAGTTCTGTTAATGGCAGGGGCACGATGCTCCCAACAGACAAAAGGGAGAGGAGAAAATGAATGCACAAGCAATCAACCAACCACAGGACATGAAAGAACATTTGGAAAGCTTTTTTTTCCTGGCATCTTAGCCACTGCTCACAGAAGCTGATCACAAACAAGGAGACATTCTACTGGCAAATCTAGTCAGTACTACCTCTCATTTAAAAATTGAGACCATAGCATGACCCAGGTAGCAGCATAGTTAGGCTATTTTTAGGCACATAGGATGAATTTCCAAAGCACTGGAGGGGCCCACTGGCCTAGATACTTGCCCATACTATCCCACACACCCCGCCACTCATGACTATCCAGCCTCAGGGAGAATCTCTTGGCCATGCTGCATCATAGTCTAACCCCAGAGAAGGCCCACAACCCACTCTGCTTAACTCTCGGGGCCAGACGAAATGGTTGTGGGTAAAACACACTCTGTATGCATGCCAGCATGGTGATCCCCATCACAATCAGCAGGCAGGTCTCAA
>JASSUY010033082.1:0-64726 GCA_032466535.1 Forpus xanthops
AGTAAAGAATGTCTTACAGGAAGAATGCTGTAAGGTTTCCTTTGTTATGCTTTACTATCCTCTTTTAAGAGTTGTTGCAATAACTATATTTGAATTTGTATTGAGGGTGATATCATTTTCCTTTCTTGAGGGATCTGAGTACAGTTACACTGTTCCTTCACCCTGTCTCATCTTTGTTTAACAAAGCTAAGAAAACTGTTCGATGTCACAAAGCAAGCCAGGCATTGTCTAAGCACTGGGTCCTAGTTGAATTTAGAATTATTTTATGCAGTGAGGTAGTCTGAACACCCATAGAAGAAATAATGATAAAACAATCATAATAGCAAATGGAAAGTAATTATCAAACTTATAGCTAGCCAGCTGTGTTCTCAAAGTGCTCAAGACCATTTTAGTGATACTTCTGCAGACTGAGTGCAAAGGATACAATGAACTGGCCTGCACTGTGTGTAGCTGCCTAGTGTTGGTTTGCTCAGAAGCAGAAGAAAGAATGGCAACTTCCATTCAGCATTTTAGTAAAAAATATGCGTAGGAATACAATACTGAAGAAAGAAATTAAATTATAGTGAGCAAAACAAATGCTTTACTAGTTTCTACATGATTTGTGGAGTAATAGTAACAAAATTACATGGTTTATAGTTTAGCTAGCCTCCGAGAGATTCATGTAGATAGCAAGAACAGAAGTTCTCATTAGTTTTTGAAAGAATGTAAAAGAGCAGTAGATTTATAGGCAATATAAACCCTGTAGTTCAGGTGAAACAAAACCTCAGTTTAATTCTTCCAGTTGAATGAAAACCTTCCCATCAGCAAGTTACACATACATAAATAGTGAAGGATTTTCAACCCATCTCATGAAGAGGCTTTCAATAATTGCTTCTCAACATGAATGGGTTGTCTAAGACAGTATATCAGAATGCTGATCCCCACATAAAATCACAGATTTTTCTTAATTTAGCATGGTTTAGGTTAAAACTTCAGTTCATTACTTATTTTTTTCTTAAGGGCAATGAAAAGTTTGACCTATTCATTAATGATTATACTGAATTGGAAGTCAAGAAGCTGTATTGTGCTGCAGGTTCTGGTTAGCAGTAGAAGACCTGAAGAAGAGGCCTATCCGTGAAGTTCCTACTCGCGTTCAAGAAATCTGGCAGGAATTTCTTGCTCCAGGTGCACCCAGCGCTATCAATCTAGATTCAAAAAGTTATGACAAAACCACGCAGAATGTAAAGGATCCTGGAAGATACACATTTGAAGATGCTCAGGTCAGTTTGCAATCCTGTTTGGGGACATTTGAAATAGAATATTGTGTAGTGAAATATATTTACGAAAGAATAAGATATATTTGGGAATTAAATGGTAATGCTGTTTCTTAAAATGTCATTTTGGCAATGCAAATGAGTAACATTCTTTCTTTCATGAAGCTTATGAATTATTAAAGCTCTTCATGAAACTTCTGAACCTGGTATGGAGTTGTCAAGTGACTTCAAATAAAGTTCAGCATTTAGTGAAGTGAAAATGGTATTTTCATATTCCTGGTTTTTTAATTTTCTTATTCAGTCACATTAAAAGTTTCACACACACACACATTTTTTAGTTCTCAAGATCTCCCTTTGAAAGACTTATCTTGATACAGATTCAAAATCAATTCTTGCAATGCATGTCCAAAAGTGTTGTTATTTGCCAGATTCATAGGTTCCTGTCATGAAACAAATATGATGCATATAAGAAATAGCATTCTGTAACAACTTGTGCAGAAGTATCATATTTCATGGATGTATATTCTATACCTTATTAAACTACTATCTACAAAACATGAGGCAAAGTTCCTAAAGATCTTTTCTTCAGTAATCAGTATTACAGCAGTAAATGACAGTCTGTAAATGTCTGATTTGACTTTTGGGGGTCTGATTTAGTCACAATTTGAATTCTATCATCAAAAGATATTCTTCACTTGAACTGTATTTGTGAAAGTACTTATATTTTTGAGTTCGGTTTTAAAAGTTAGAAAATCAGAATGGTAAAATAGAACTCTGAGTTTTTGTCAGAAGAAAAACCAATTACTTCTGCATTAAATGTGACACTTCATATAACTTATAACTTAATATTTCATCTTTTCAGACTTCTGAGAAAAGCAAGAGAAAATAATTGAATTCACAGTAAAAGCAGTAGAACCAGTGTCATCCTTCCTTTTTCATCAGCAGCCCAGTGATTAAAATTTAATTATTAATGCGAAGTAAAATGGTGTCAAAAGGAGAGATTGCAATCATATCCCTGCAGAATTTCCTACAGCTTGATTATTAGGTCATTATCTTGGGAGTCAGGAGATGGTGCTGCAAGTCCCACCAAAGAGAAAAGGGAATTGAATCGTGACTTTCTACTTTTTGGCAAAGTGTGTCTGCCCTAAATAGGAGGGGGATTAGTTCTACCACCTTTTCATTTTGCTATTATAAGAATAATAACCTATAATGCAGCAATAATGTTTTCATTAGGCACTATGTCATGCTTAATGTTTTGAAGTACTCTGCCTTAAGTCAAGCACATAGGTTTTGCTTGAATCTGCTGACCGCCATGAGAGTTAGGAATGCAGCATATAGCGAAGACTTAAGTTACACAAATAAATAATCTAGCAAGATTAAAGGTTTTTTAAAAAATATGTCTTTGCTGTTGAGTCAGTAAAGGACAATTGAATTCTTTGCCAGTATCCAATTTATGTATTTTTTAATAGGTGTAAAATTTCAACACCATTTTACTTCCAGATCTCTGGGCTTTTTTTTCCCCTTCATTTATGAAAGGCGTGAAATATGCCGCCCTTAATGGAAACAGGACTTTTCCTCCTGTCACACTTCTGCTTATTTGATCCAGTTCAGCATACAGCTTGAACCTGGAAGCCTCCATTTCTCTGGAAAAGGGGGCAGACTGTACCTGTAGTGTTCTGACTTGGAGCTTTAGGACCTTGCTTGCTGAATGCTCCACCTGAAGTGGCAGGGTTTTGTCAGAGATAGGGCTCTGCCTCTGCAACAGACTTTATGGCTTGCCAGTTGGGAAGAGACCACTTATAAGTCATTCTGGCAGTCAGCAGGTCATTTAGCTGTGGTTAAAAATGTTTTGGAAAGCATTTCTGGACTTGAAAGATGGCATCATGGAACTCCATGTCAAATGAGAGTGATACATAAGCAAAAATAGACTGATAGTGCTAAATAACATCCAGCCTCAATTCTCTGCTTGTGTGCATTATCAGTACAGCCTAATTTATTCTTGCTTTCACAGGATTGATTTTTGCATAGAAATAACATTCTAATGCCCATTACCATTGATATGTAGCACAGGAACAGAGTCCTTTTTTCTCTCTGTTGGTTGTATTGGCTGCTTTTATAGAAATGGAGTGGAATAAAAACTCCCCAAATGAACCAACCTAAGTTCTGAATGTATACCAGCATTTCTCTCCTTAGTGTAAGAAATACAATGAAAGGCACTTAGAATCATTTCTAGAGTTTCTAATACTACAAAATTTTAAAAACTGCTTTAATTTAACCTTGCCCTAATTTTTAAGCAAGGTCGTTTGGTGGGTTTTTTTTTATTTTGTTTGGATTCTTTCTCATTCTCTCATTTTATGCAGTACCAAACTGGTTGCTGCTACAAGTTTCCTACAGTAAAAGGTAGGGTTTAAGTAAAAAATGAAACAGATATATCTAACACAATTCAGTGGATTGTTTAAAAATACTTTGGGTAGTATTTCTTATTTTTATAGCTTTTTCTACAAATCTCTCTCTTAGCATTATAGTTAGATCTAGAATTCTAGTGTCCTACATCATACACTGTTAGCTTTTCATATTTCACAGAAATTAGAATGCTCAAAAAAAAAAAAAAAAAAAAGAAAAGCTGTATAAACTGTCCGTGTCGTTTGTTTTCTTTCTGGATCAGGGTTTTCAAAGTTTCATATGTCTCTGAAGAATAAATACTTGGAAATTGAATTAGCCTGGTACTGGTTTTCAATTCGCATATGTATTTTTCTTACTATATTGTCAGCTGAAAAGCAAACTAAACATCTGTTCAGAGGATGTTTTCAAGAGTAGCAGGGGGATATCCTTTCTAATGTAACCTGCTATCCTGTAAGACTTCCTATTCAAAACAGTGCTAGCTGATATACATTCCACAACTGAAACATATATGACTGCCTCCTATTCTGCTAACATCTTCTTTTACGAGAGTAACAGCTCCTTCTTTCCCTTTCAGGAGCACATTTACAAACTGATGAAAAGTGATTCTTATCCTCGTTTTATACGATCCAGTGCCTACCAGGAGCTGCTACAGGCCAAGAAAAAGGTATTGGTCCATCTTGCCTTTGTCTTGCCACTGTGCAAAGCAGTGGTTATGTTTGCAACAATACTCAGTCTTCTCTCCCCTGTGCCAGTGCAACTGGATATCTGGTAGGTGACCAGCTTGGCGTGTTTGGAGGGTCACATACACACAGGAGTTCAATATACATATATATGTGTATATATCCTGCATGTGGGCATGTTTCAATAAGTTAATCTAGCAAAACTTATTTTTATTTTTACATCCCATATTGTACTGTTTTCTCTGTTATGAAGCACCTTAAGTTGCAAAGTGCTTTACAAATACATTAAAAAAATAAAATAAAATCCCAGAAGAATAGTCTTTCATGTTTGCAAGTTTGCTTATGTAATAATTGTTGTTCTCTTTATTCCACCTATAAATAGAATGTGTTTAGAAACAATCTTATTCATATAAATAACTTCTAATTTCAACTATAATACAGGAGTTTCCTAATTCTCTTTCTTTCCCTATTATTACATGAATAGTTTTGAGTAGGGTAGGAATCTGACTTAAAAGACTGATCATGTCACACTTCAGCAAACAGAACCTCATGTCTTGGTATGTAATATGTGATTAGAAAAGTCCAGATTATGGAATGAGTTCTGAATAGACACAGCCCAGAATATGTCGAACAGCTCATGCAATGCAGATTTCTATCATGATAAAAACTTTTATTAGTGGGCTCTAAATAGTAATCTGCTAGAACCAGCTGGGAGCCCTGTGCCTTGCAAAATCAGAGCCCTGATCATTACTGGAACAAGGTAGTTACTAACACCATAGCTTTCTACTGTTTATAATGACAACCTAAAATTATATGAAAGTCCTGTGTGATTTTGTTTTTTTGTTCAAACATTGATTTCTGAAGATCCAATATAGAGAGAGATGTTGAAAATACCAGAAAACTACAACTGTCCGTGTGAAGTCCTTAAGTTTGTGAATGTCAGTTCATTAACACAAGATGTGCACTTCATTATTTCTTTTTATTTTCAGTCTTTTTTTAAATCAAACCAGTTCAATCCCCATGAAATTTTTTTTTGCTGAATACTATATCTGCTTTGCCCATCCCCTGTTTTGCAGATTCCCATAGCTTCATACCTGTGTTTGCTTCCTGATTTATACAAACTTTGTTTTGCAGTCCATTGTTTCATCAATCTTTCTTTTCTACTCCATTTTTTCTTGCTTTTCTTTTTTTGTCCTTTTTGTTTTGTTTTTATTATTATTTATTATTTCAAATTTAAGTTGGAAAACACTCTGGATCGTCGAACATCTTTTGAGAAATTCACACGCAATGTGGTAAGTTTGTTGCCTCGGAAGGCTAGTAAACTTGATGGGACATCCTTCTCCCCTTCCCCTCACTGACCCTATTTTCCCTTTTTGCTTATTTAACCTGACAGTTGAAAGTTTATTCATCACAGTTTGTGATTTTTCCTAGGAATGTCAGTTTTATAATGTGCTTTCATTATAACCCCTCCTTCCTAGTCCCTTTCCCACTGACCTCAGTAGTCTCACATGGAGGAATGGACCTTTGGGAGCCATGCTTTTTGCATTGGGAAGCATGAAATTATTCACTTTTTTTTTTTTTTAATTGTAGAATCTGTAAAAAACTGCTTGGTGTTGTTCCTTTTTCTGGTACCTCTAAAACTGTTTGAATACATTGCACCTCAGTGCTGTCTCCTTTTTACTAAACTAAAAAGAAGCTTGTCCTTTTTTTTTATTTTTTTTAATTTGGCACGGGGTAAAATAAGCAATAATAATTTTCCCATCTTCCTCAATGTCTAGCACAGCTTCTTCTGGACCAAAGAATTCATGCTGATGGTGTGCATGGGTTTGATTGGGATTTCATTTTGAAAATGGACTACAAGGACTGATTTTTTTAATATATAATTTTCAGAAGCTGTTTCACAAAGGTAAAAATGAAGGCTGGTAAATTTGCAGTGGGCATTCTCCTGCCACCTGCCAAAAGATCCACTGATTTCCTGATATGTATGATTCTTTTTACTTATCCAGTTTCTTTGGGCTTTTTTAAACATTGTGAAAGTGCAAACTAAAGCATTCAACGCATTTATTTTTGTAGGGCAGAAACATCCCTATTTTCCCATGCCATAAAAACTGTACACCAACACTGAGGGCGAGCACTAACCTGTTATGAGAAGAGGTAGAAAGATCTTGGATTATACTCAAGTTTGTCTGCATTGTCTGTTGAATTGTGCAGGTGACGCTGCTGTGTGTGTGTGCATCTGTGGCTTTTTTGTGACCTGGTTAGTGAAGCTGTGTGCATTGAAATGAAAAATATGAGAGCTTTCAGCAAAGATCATGGTTTTTGTTTTTTAGTTTCTAGGGAAGGAGAAGCAGTTCTCAGAAACTGCCTCCCGTATAATGAGGCTCAAGAGTATTTCCTCCACTATTTAAAATTTAAGTATGTATATATATACTTTCTAGTAACCAAAAAAATAAACACAGTGAAAGAAGAAAGTTTTGTGAGGCTGTGGGAGTATCTCACATGTTAAAACAAAACTATCATTCTTTAACCTTTCTTATAGGTAAAGGTTTCCTGTAATGTGCTTTGAATCCACTGTAATCAGGAAGAAATTTGGATTCAATGGGACAAAGTCAGTAAAGGACACTAAAAAGTAAATAAACAGTCACAAAGGAAACTATCCTAATGATTGAAACAAAAACCCCTCTATTTTGCATGGTGGTGTTGCCATAGCATGTTGCAGTGTGATTTGTGTGTTGTGTAAGCAGGTTGATCAACAAAGCAACATTTTACATGATAACATTATACATGATAATTTCATTACAGTCCCGTAGGAAGTTCTATATTACTAAATAGTCTATGTTAATAAAAGAGAGTGTCGACAGTAGGTAGTACATCTGGGAACTCTGAGAGACAGGCTTGTTCCCAGTCATGGTGCCTGGCAAGCATCAATAACAACTTTTATTCATGAGAGTTTAAATAGCCCACAGATCGGGAGTTGGTTATGGTAAAGAGTATGTAAACAGATGGTTATAAGGCAAAAAAATAGCAAGCTGTAGACAGATGTGAGGAGGGTACAGCACAAACAGGGAAAAATTGAAGACAGACTGGGGGGCATTAAGATGACTCTCTGATAATCCCTCTTAGAGCAGTGTTACTGATCCACCAGCAGTTCTGTGCACAAAAAGTGAAGCATTATGCCCTGCAGGTGTGCCCAGTTTTCATCGTGCTAATCTCAGGGCAGAAGTATCAGAATAGCAGGATGCTAGAGATGCAAGGCAGGCCCAATAAACCAGCTGCGAGCTAGAAATGGGAATGAGGATTTCTGGATGTGAAGTGTTACTGCTTCAGTAGAAGAGGGTGATTGTTTTTTCACAGAGCAAGCTATAAAATAAAAACTGTGGTTTTGATTTTCCTCAAACTACTACTTGTGAATCCGGGTGGAGTCTGTCAAGTCGTGTTAGGTATGAAAGTAAAAGGTGTCACTGCTAGATCTGTATCCTCCATTAGACTGACAGCTCTGAAGCTTGCAAATTAATCCACTCTGTCAGGATGCTCAGGTGCAAGTCTTTTCTCCAAGATGACTGACTTCACATCACCCACTGCCCCAGGAACCACCAGGCATCCTTGTTCTTCTATTCTTACATTCGGTTTTGATGAGTTTATAGTATCTGATTATCTACCCTGGTATAGCAGGGAATGAGGGAAATGTTTCTCAGAGTATCCCACAGTGTACTGATTAACTCGTTCAACTATGAAGTGAGGGACTGTGGTATAGATCTGTTCTTATTAATACAGAAAATAGGTGTGAAACAGGTCTTCTATGACCTGGGTAAATGCTCTCATTTCTGAATTATTTAGTTAGATGAAAATTACAATTTCTCTTCTGCTCTGATGGTTTACAAAATTTAGACTAATTTTCACTGTGGGCTTTTTTTCTCACTTATATCAAAATGGATTTGTATTCAACTAAATTAGACTTCAGCTTTTTCCATTTGAAGTATTTAAAAAAAACAGTAACCTTGCTTGTATCTAGGGACTGAACCTGAGAAGTTGACCTCGTAATTCATAACCTGATTTTTTAAGACGAAGTCTGTAAGAGGCTCCTGATCAGTGGCACCTGAAAGTGGGTTATACTTGCTACATAAAGCATTTGTTAAAGTAGAAAGTTTAGAAATTTTGTGAAGACAATCCATTTGTACTACTCCTTGAATTAAGTGTAAAAATCCTAATATATTGAGTTATTATTCTAGCCTGATGGGGAAAATACCAAAGTGGAGTTATATACATGGAAAAACCCTAGGCTCAGCTCTGCATTTCGACAATGGAGAGTTTTCTTTCTAGAAAACTTTGAATAAGCTAGTGGACTTTATGAAAGCCCTAAATGCTCAGCCTAAAAACATCGGCTATTTAGCTTGCTCTGTAGATTTTATAGTGCAAAATCAATACCCTTGGAAGTACACAATAGGCAATATTAAAAGTGTTACAAATAGGTCCGATTCACATACAGTATAGATGAAGTGATAGCAAACTGGCATTTACTGTACGTAATATTTATTACCTAACACTTTGTAGTAAGCACAGCCATCCTTGGTATGCCTCATTTATTCACACTCCAGGGAATTGCATGGAAGTACAGAGCCCATAACTTAAGCACTATTGAAATGATGCCGTTGGATAAGTGCATTGCCTTGGAGTAGCATGGGCAATCACAAATGTCACAGCTCTGGCTCCAAGGCATGGGAGCAGTGACAGTGTGCTCCCCCTGGCCAGCTCAGCCACTCAGGTTTTTCTTTGGGAATAATAAAGATCTAGTCACCTGCAGCTCTCTAAACAAGTACAGAAGCTAAAGAAGTCAGGGAGCCTGAGAATCAAATTGGTTGCTACAGTAGTAGAGAGGGAAATCAGATGTTTCTATGTCATTAAAAGAAAAGAAATTCTCTTGAGGAATTCACATGGGGAAAAAACATTAGACCATTTAATGCGTGAGATGTGAAATGTGAAGGCCATTGAAACAGCACATTTTCAGAGGCTCAGTCCAATGTCACTTATCATGACATAGCAAATTATGGTCTAAAGGTGGAAATTAAAACTCATAACAATAGCTTCCTCAGTTCTTATCAGTGAGGGATAAATTTTCTAGATTAAACCAATGTAACCTCTTGTCATGTTAAAATCCGTCCTATATTGAGAAAGAAGGCAGATAATATATCAATTTAATCAAGGATTTTTTTTGTATATGCCAAAGTAAAACTTACTTACACAACGCTCTATTGTGCCAGACTATAAGGCCATCTGCACTGAAATGCTGCTGATGGCTAGATTTTTCTTGAAAATATTGTGAATAAGCTTCAATGCAGTATCATGTTTGGAACTTCATGTTCAGCATACAGTCATGCAAGAAATCCTAATTAGACTGTTGAACTCACTTCAGGTCACTCCTAAAATTTAAATAAAAAAAAAATAGCTAGTTAGAAAAAAAAAAAAATCACAAGGCTTCTTATTTGACAAGTACAAAACTATAATAAAAATAGTATTTATAGAAATTAAGGCTTTTTCCATTTCAGGAGGAAGATGGCTTGTTGATTTTTAACTAAAAAGAACTGATGAATTAATTGAAATTTTTAGTTTGGACTTCATCAAAAAGTCTAGTTTAGGGATTTTTTTTAGGAATGATGCTCAGGCTAATGAGGAAAATCGAGAGGAGCATCTGCAAGACATGGCATTGAGGACAGGCCTTCTTGTCCTACTCTGTAGTGATAGGAGCAAAGCTGTTGTACTGGAAGAGAAGAGCTGAAGTAGTACTTGCTCAACCAGGTCCCTCTAAGTGAGAAGCCAGTGTGTACTGTTCAGTTGTTAGTCCAGTGTCTGCCATTTTCCAGCTGACAAACATTTACCTGAGTCTTAAGCTACTTGTAGGAAGGAGAACTGCTGAGAAGTATAAAAACCTGAGAGTTCAGGCCTAGGATAAGTATACTAATATTTGTTTAGTGCATTGGTGCCTCGGAAAACCTCATGTGTACCCCACACTTCAGATACACCCCATCTGGGAAGAGTTTGCAGCTTAATCACAAGAGAGAGCTGCTCATCAGTAAATGTAAAGATCAGTGCAAAATGAGAAAGAAACTGGAAGTGTCAGCCAATTTGGAATGAGCTTAAACAGGAACACCGTCACTCAGCTGCTGCCTTCCTGTCTACGGACTGCTCCAGGAAATAGTATAGCCATAATGAGAAATGAACATGGGACTAAATCCCTTCAATAAGCAGAAGGATTTTCCTCCACATGCAGCCACTTAGCACTGCAGCTGTGCTGACAGCTTGAGCCCCAAATTCAGTAAATGCTAACCTGCTCCCCTTCCTCACGTGTCTGAAAGAGAAATACACCTGCATGAGTGGCTGAGAGCAATGTCCTATGCTGCTGTGGAAATCAAAGCAGAGTCATGACATGCTGCATAGTGCTAAAGCAGTTCCCCTGTGCTCAAGGAGTAAAAGCTGCCTAATCTTAGAAAGAGGCTTACAGTTTCTACTCCTGTGCCTCTCCAGATGTGCCCTCTCAAGGACTGTTTCTGTATTGGCTCTATATGTGACACTGAGATGTCACTTGGGATTTTCCCCTGCTGGTGCTGGCCAAGCTGCCAGCTGGCTGCAGGTGCATCATGGATAGCGATAGGATAGTGAGAGCAAGTCGATTCTCTCACTGCATCTTATTTTTCTCACAGTAGGGTTCACGATGTTTCTCTGTTTCCTGGTCAGATGCACGAAGCTCTTACTTCTAGTTCTACCAGCACTGGTCCTGGGAAGTAGCACCTGTGCTGGCAATAAAGAAGTGTGAAAAAGGAGCCATCGAGCTTGCTTAGCATAAAGGAAGAGAATCTTCTAAAGAGAAAAGATTTGATCTTCCCATACCATACATTTCAGCTCCACCCCCTATATAAATTGCATATTGATTTCTTATAAGCCACAGAGGTTGTTGCTGACTTGTTTGCCAGCTAATTTGAGGTGTTAGTGGCATGATGCATAAATAGGTCAGCCAGCACATTTGTATTTAGCAGCTCATGCATCTGCACATGATTTTGTAATTTCCCTCCTAAGTTTTCTGAAAGTACAGATAGGACAACTCTGAGTTAAACTGTTTATACTCTAAAGCAGGGACTGAACACCAGGGCCAATTGATTTAGTATTCTTAGACATATTTGTCAAACTGCTGTGCTGCCTCCTCAACCTCTGACTCCCTTGTCAGGATATGTGGGTCTCATTTTAGCTGGTGTATTATTAGTAAAATTGTTAAATAGTTTCAATTCATATGTCCAAAGTGCACCAGTACAGTCAAAAGTCCTGTTCAGAATTTGGCCATATACTTCTAAATATTAGAGGCAAGAATATATTTGAAAATATTAAGGATCTCCTTTCCATTCTTCAGAAAAATATCTGCTACTAATTCTGACTTCTTTCCCAATTGTTCTTTAATCTCATTAGCACAGGAAACATTTTCCTATGTGTGATGATTCATATGCTACAATTCTAAAACATGGATTATTAGATGTATTTTCCCAAATCAAAATTTTACTTGGGGAAATGCTATTAATACTGTGTCTGACAGAAATAGTTAGGCTCAGCTTTTAAATTATGACCCACAAGGGGTGGTCTTTACTTCAGCCTGTTAACTGAATGAATCTAGAAATCTGGAAGTGGTAATTCTGAAACCCTAACATACAGAGCTAAAGTAAAAGTATGCTCTGGAACAGAATTTGAAATAAACATTCTGTAAACTGAAAAATAACATATCCCTGCAGATCAGAATAAAAAGGTGGGATAATTCTGTATTTGGGGCTGCCATAGATTCTGTGTATTAAAAGCTTTTTTTCCCAATCAGAAAACTAAGTATGATTCCAAGTAAACATGGAAGATCTCTTAAGGACAGTGTATCTTCTCAGGTAATACTTTTCCAACTATAGGATAAATTAGAGCTATTCATACCTGCAAAAAGAACATATGTTGCTGTTCAGATGGAGACTTCATATGTAGAAGTGTAATATTCTTTGAGGCAGGGAAGGGAGGTTGAAGGAGAGGACCATGCCAAGAATTTCCTATCAATGAGGGCTTAAGAGAAAAAGCATTCAGAGAACAGCAATATTCAGGAAGCAAGTGATATGCAATACAGGGAAAAAAAAGTGATGACAGCTGTCAGGACCTATAGGGGAAAATTCAAATAATATGTAGAATAAGGTTATACCATTCAGATCGACTAACAGCTAGGTTTTATGCTGCTTTTAGGTCAAATCTTCCTAGTTTATGCGGTATCACAATTAATGCCTGAAATGCTAGAATTTTGTTATGGATCATCTAAAAATTCCAGGAAATGTGTGACTCCCAAATAATCAATTGTAAATAAGAATAAAAACAATATTTTCACAGATTTTATCCCACAATAAAAGCTGGTGCAACTTTGCAGTATTCAGCAAATAGTTTTACTAACTAGTAGAGAATACCTGGTTTGATTGTTTTAACTGATTTATGCAGGTTAGTGTTAAAGGGAACTCATACATATTTACAGAAAGTAGCCAGGCCTATCGACCTCTAAAATTAAGCATAAAAAACTTAATGAAAGGCAAAGGTATGCATATGCTAAATATTTCCTGAGATTATGTCCAAGGCTGACAATCATGAATTGCCTAACAAAACACTGAATTTTGGACATGCTGTTTGAAATTGTATTCCAGTGCCACACAACTGTTGAGACTTTTTTTGGCTTTTTAAAAGGAAAAGATGTCTCACTCTAACAACTTTCCTGTTACATTAGAGGAAAACATAACTTAAGTCTTAACAAGGGTCAAGAAGCTGTGAATTTAATGTAGGTAAAAAGTGACAGAGTTAAAGCTAAATACAGGGAAGACAGCATGCCAGGAAGAACATTTTCACTCTTCAAAAGCAGCGAGTTAGTACTGTCAGGTGATGCAGTAAACCTGATAGATGGACAGTCTAACCCAACACTGCAGATTGTGAGTTCCCTTCAAAATTGTATTGTAGGGGAAATATTCATCCTAATTTTTTCACCTTGTATTTCATAGCACAAAATATTTACTCTTACTTTTGTGAAGACCTACTCTAACATATTACATCTGAGCCAATGCTCGAAACAAGCTTGCAGATTCCTGAGAGTATAAATTTGATTAATAATGACAATAGATACTAAATTGTGGAATTCTACTGAGTTATAATACAGCAGATGACTTAACTCATTGATATGGCAGAATAAGTTAGTTTACCATTTACTGCAGAAAATGTAACATTTCCCCATAGCTACAGTATTTCTTACTGTAATCTCCTTGGAATTAGTTTCACTTTTCTGAGTTGTGCAGTCAAAATTAATACAAAAATGTAAGTATTAAGAATCTAACTGGAGAGTTAGAGCCATCTTTTATTTACTGATATGATCTATTTGTGTCATCTTACCAGGGTATTCTAGTGGTATTTTGAGGAGTGATGTAAGCTTGCTGCGCCAGCTCTGCCTCTGTTGGATCAGAGCCACACGAGGATGGCCCTAGGAGAGCTGATTCTTGTATGTGGTCTTAGGAGAACTAATTCCTGTTATGTGGCTTCATCGTTTTTGTCTGGCTCAGCTAAAGCTCAAATCTGCCTGAAATATACCACGGTGACATACCCAACACCATCCTCTTCATGCTGTAGACCTAATTGTTGTGGACCAGCCATTACACCTTGTTAAAAGAACATACTGTAAAACTGAAACTGCATCCTTGCCAAAGGAGGAATGATGAGGAAAATAGAAGTGTGGAAATCCAAACACCTTCAAAGCAGTGTTATGTAGTCACATGTGGTACACTTGAACAATGTTCCTTATAATTAGTAAATACAATCTCAGCAAACCAATAGCTGCGTTCATCAAAAAAGCTGCTTTCCCACCTACATGCAATCTGCCTCTTACTTTCTTACCTTAAGGTAGCTTTTTGTCTTCTGTGACAAAGCTACTGCAGTTTGCACGTTCATCTTTGTAACACAAGGCACTCTCACTTCTTCAAATTCTGGATATGACTGACAGCAAAACCCTCAGCATTATTTTATCATCAACCAAAACCAATCTCATTCAAAAATGGCCTTTAAATTTGCTGGTTTATTCTGTGAAGCAACCTGGCTGACTGGCAGTGCAGGTGTTTCAGTGTAAGGCCTTCAGTGGTTTAAGATTTGACAGACTCCAGTTGGTGCCCCTAGTTATTTGACAGTGATGTGGCAACACTGAGTGGTTGCTGATGAACAGGTTCGCAGTGATCATGCCTCTGTTTTCTGTTTTTGTTTTTTGTTTTTATCTTTTCCTCAGGGGAAATCGCTCACATCAAAGAGGTTAACCAGTCTAGTGCAGTCCTACTAAAAGGATCACCTTGTAGCATGGAAGCAGACTCAAATCATTATACATACTTTGTAGCTCACTGATTGCCTGACTCAGAGGACAGTAGAACAAGATGTTGCATGAGCAAGGACCTGACTTGTTTTCTTTTGTGTATACTAAGGCATTACAGACTCCGAGGGACTCTCTAGCCTTTCGATGCCACCATTTCGAAAACTGTCTGCTCACTTCCTCCTTCATATCAAGCTGGATCTGTGTCTTTTTATTTTCTGCAAGCTGAAGTACAGTGAAAAAAAAGCTTCTGCTAGGCACAGTTTATTTAAAAAAAAAAAAAAAAAAAGTCAATCAAAACCTGGAAGAAATGTAAAAAATGCATATATTAATAAATATACATACGGCATCACATTTATTGCACAATAAATTAGCACAGAAGGTTTCATTTCACTGATGTATTCACATTGAGAAAGAAAGCCTGTGTCTTTGTCTGTTGTCTGTATATTCTCTGTTAATGTTTCTTGCATTTATTTTTATACCATATTTAAAAAAGAACACCTTTTACTCCAGATGTATTAAAGCTGATCCTTTCTCTGTAAATTTGTGTATGTTTATATTGTTGTTTTATCTTTCATTAAAAGATGCAGAATCTCTTTCCTTTGGGAAGTTTGAGATTTTAATATTGAATCTGAAGATTAGTCAAGAGCAAAATCATCCCCAAAAGTTACACACCTTGTGCTTTCTAAAAAGTGACATGAAATGGCATTTTCTTTCTCTCAGTGACACCTAATCAAACACACATTATTGATAATCATTTACTTTTTCTTTTCTTTTTATCAAGCTAGCAGCAGAGAGACCTTTCCAGCTTGCTCATCATCACATAAGCAAACTTTTCTTTAAGCTAGACCTGCACAGTGATTCAGTGGCTACCCAAGACCAGACTGTGCTGCATTTCTTTAGGAATGGACATGAACACAGCTGGCTAAGAACACAAGTGTATACTTGCTAAACAGGAAGGACAGTGTTTCTTCGTCCTTGTCACTTGTGATCCAATGCAACTTTTTAAACTAAAAAGGTAGTGTTTTGGGAGTGTTAAGTATATTTTCTGTATAACGAACCTTGGTTAGTAACCCAGGAAGCTGTCATTTTAATGCAAGGGCTCTATTCAGGGGTGCTGTTGAATGTGTACTGCTGAGGTTACTCACAGAGACCTATTGACAGGTTTATGCGAGCATGTAGAAGTTTCCCATGAGGTTGCAGATATGGTCTTTTGAAGCTATATTGAGCTGTAGCCAAAAATCTGCTCGGCCTAAGAAACAGCAGTTTTGACTGGCAGAGATGATGGAAGGAGATAGGCAGAACTCTGAATAGAAAAACAATGAGTCAAATAAAAATGCTGATACCTCCAGGGCATTGTAGGGTGCATAGGACAAATAAGCCTTTTTAGCAATACACAGAATAGACTCAGGACAGCCAACTCTAGCACCATCTGTCATACTGACTTTAATACTGAGAAACAGGAGTCTTGTTTTAAAGGGACTACCAAACCTAAAAATGCAAAGTGTGACATAGAAACAATAAGAATAAATTTGAATACAGTAATGCCAGAGTTACTTTATTTAACATCAGATACCTACCTGCATTGTTTCTGCCAGGGACAAGGCTCCTGCACAGAACAGCTGTGTAGGCAGAAGGGAGCTGAGCTGCCTTCTGCAGCGAATGCTGGCTTCTCTGGTGGCTCTACTGATAGCCTGGTGCAGCCATAGCCCTGACTGCAGCATCTCAAAAGATGCAGCATGAATGAACCCAGAACAAAATACATTATAAATCACTGTGAGTGGATCTTCCCCAGGTTTTGCTCAGTTGGGGTTTCTGGAGGTTTGGTATTTTTATTTGTTCTTTGTTTTCACATACCACTGTGTTTCTGGTTTCTAGCTAGGATGATAATCACTACTCTCAAGTGTCTCAGGTTTTGCTAGCGTAATTCTACTAAGCTTTTATCAGAAAACATTGGAAATGCCCCATGAGAGCTTGCATTTGTCATGGGCTCCATTTAGGTCAACTCAAAATATTCACAGTCTAGGGAGGCCAGATGAATTTTAATAAATAGCCACACTGAACCCCAGATTTTAATCTGAGATTTGATTTTCCTTTACCACAGAAATGCGAGCTCTGGGGCGTGAACTTGGGGATAGGCAATCCACAGAAATTTGAGCTCTGTTTCACTTCTCAGTGCCAAATAGAGGTATTTATTTCCAAACTCCTGCTGCCACCAATTGCATCACCTGGTATATTGCCTGCTTTGCCTTAGGAGTTAACTAGTTAGGTACCAGTGTTTTCTTTGAAGAATCATTCCCTTCAAATAACCAATGTTTGAAATTCATGCATTAGATACTTCATGCAACTTTTCCCTAAGATTCCTTCCCCCTCCAAATCACTTTGCAACACCAACTGGCTGATAAAAAGATGTGGAGCATTTCTATCCCTGAACCCATTTTGTACTTGTGCTCGTTCTGTCCTTTCAATAAATATAAAGTCACTATTGAATGGCTGTCTTTCCCTGGATTTCCACAGGTTTTAACACAGTGTCTGTAAAGTAAAAAGATGCACTACTAATAAGGATTTCAAAGTAGTCGGAGAGTTCTGTTAAGGTTTCATTTGAGTTTAGTTTCAAGTGATGCAACTGAATTGTTACACAAGTGAATTTGGCCCAAACAAAATCTGCCCTACCACCAGCTGATTTTTAAAGGGTTTGTCTGCAACCTTTTGATACTTCACCTAATTACTGTCACCTGCCAGTGATACCAAACTTAGACTGAAAACTCCAAATAGGCACAAGCTTCCTAACTCCAAATAGGCATGAACTTCCTTTTGCTTTCTCACAGAGAAAAACCTAAATATCTGTTGCCACATTTATGTGAAGATCCAGTTCCAGAATTAAAATTAACTCAGATTAAGGCTTGTTTGTAATATACCTGTTAGGAGTTTCAGTGAGGCCAGAAGTCTGCTGGGGTAAAAAGGTCAAAGAGAGCGCCTCAATCCAGAGGGACCACTTTCCTGTCTCCTGGGGAAGAGCCATCAATCAATGCCATCTGACTTTACCCAGGAAGCTGAAAATCTCTGTTGGGAGATATTAATTGTAATATTCTTTAAAATAACAACTTAGTGCTGAGAGCTTCCACCCAAGAAGTTGAGGTTCATCAGACACCTCGTTCCACATGCATCCCTGTGCATAAAGCAACTCAGGGGAAAAGATTGTTTGCTGCAGCCTTGAGATGGCTTTGTGCTCCGGGAGATATGGGAGCTTCCCTAGCACCTACCTGACAACAGCAAAATATTCACCCATTCTTCTGTGAGGTGTAATTGAAAATTGTCCTTCAACCCTACAAAACCAAAGAAGGGAGGAGGAGGAACAAGGCCTTAAAGAGTGACAAGAGAAACTGCAAAATGCTGAGCTGAAACAGTAATAGAGACTGGCCAAAAATTAATGGGCTGAAGGGGAATACAGGAGTAAGAAATGGGAGTTAATTGTGGTGACCAGAACAGAACCAAGAAGGGAGGAGGTCTGGAGAGCCAAGTAATGATGATCGAGAGGTGGAATGCAGCTGGTGGATTCCCAACCTGCTAGCCATGGCCATGTAGAGCTGGAATCAAAACCACTCAACAGTCAGACAAGATCAACTGCAGCTGGTCCTTTAATGACAGTTTTTTTCTACTAGAACACAATAAATACCAAGTATCTGTAATTATTTTTTTTTAGATTGCACCCCTTATATTGTTTGAAATAATGAGATATATGCCAAATAGTCCCCCAACAAATAACAAACTGGAGGGCTAAAATCAGTTCCTGAAAATGAGACTTATAGGAGTGCATTGAGGTTGTTTACTTATTAAAAAAAGAAAATAATGCCATGGCAGACAACTAAACTGAGAGAAGGCAGTTTTCTTTAGGTAACTGGAATGAGGAGTTGGGAATGACCAATGATTTATGTGTGGCTCTTCCAATTATTTATCTTTCTGCTAAGTGATTAACATCTGTTTGAATTTAGATTTTTAAATTAACATATTTTTAATGTCCCTTTTAGCTAGAGATGTTGTGCACAGAACTAACACTGAATTGATTAGGTGCATAAAACACAGGAGTTTTTCTAAAGGAAAGTTAATAGCTATAGGAGCATATAGAAAATAAAGCTTTAATCCCAAGATGTTCAAGGAAAATTATCAACAACTTCTTTGAACATATTCCTTGTCCACAATTTATATAAGCAAATTGCTAAGTGGTTATCAATCGTCCCAGTCTGCCTTTTGATCTGACTGTGCTGAATAGATTAACGCTTTTGTCTCCTGTGAGTTGAAGGTAGGCTAAATTCCCAATATCAAAGAGATGGAGGGGAAGCAAGGATGATCTCTCTGGGGCTGAGCTCCCCCTCCTTGTTGTGTTCTGGGCAGTAGAGTCCTCAGGTGACATGTGTGCAAATAAATGGGTTTGCTTGTACAGACATCAGCATGAGAGCTGCAGAATCCCTCTAGTCATTATCTCTTCCACTATGAAGTTTATTTCCTGGTATCTAAACTAAATCTTTGCTTCAATTTATCCATTTATTTTTGACCAGGCTGCTACAATCACTAAAAAATGTTCTCTGCCTTTTTGCTCAAGTACATAAATAGCCATTGCAACATCACAGCCTCCTTTGCTTTCTTTGCTGCTGTTTTCTGAAGTGTTGAATGACTTCATTGCTCTCCTCCAGGCTGGGGGGAGTGTTACAGCTTCTTGGAGGACAGAGCCCAGAGCAGGTTGCAAGGATCCCACCCAGGTTTTGCAGGAGGAGGGCTGAGGATTGCTGTACACACAGCTGTGAAGATTGCCCTTTTTGCAGTAGATGGCCACTACTGAGCTGTGCCAGCTTATGTATGTGGCACAGTGACGCCCAGATCCTTTGCACTAAAACATAGATGATTGTTCCCCTTTGTGTGTAGCTGACTCTTTTTGGGTCAGTGAGGCCTCTTCTGTTGTCCATTGAGTAGTATCCTCATTTTTTAGACTGTCTATCTCTTTTCCCAAGATCACTTTCCTTTTTTGATTCTAACCTGTGAAATACTTGAAGTCCTTTTACCTGGGGGTATCTTTATGTGTGGATGAGAGTGAGGAATTTGTGGCCTGATTCCATAAAGCATGAATGAGAGCAAGTACCATTGTCACTATTTGCCATAAGGGATCTGTATGTGTAAATTGTTAAGAGAAATTGCTGTGACAATAAATCCTGAGAACCTGCTCAAATGCTAGATGATAGTCCTTATTTACAAGTGTGGACACCTACAGTAAATATCAAATATTAAGACACAATTGTAAATGTTACCTTGTTAGTGGCATTTGCACAATTTTTATTGTACTTTTTCTTTGCTCCCAGAATATATTCTGCTGCATTCACCTTCATTGGCTTCTGTTTGATTTGACTAGAATTTGAAATCTCTCATTAGATTCATCACAGATGTCAGCTTTCAAAATAGATACTATTTACCACCCTTCCTCTTAACCTTGTGGCTGCTTCTTCTGCATGTATATCACATAAATGAGGCATTTCATTATGCACATATCTTTTATACCCTCCTCTTTATGCCTTTCCCCCTTTCCTTTTTAACAGATGTGTGGCAATGGCATATTTAGTGTAACTTACTTTTCTACCTTTCTGCTGAGAGGAATGTATAACCTGAAATCTCTGACCGTTTCTGAGTTTGTCTCTTCTGATGTGCTTATCTTTGTATGATTCATCTTTTCTTTTAGACTCTCTTTCTTCTCCTCCCCCTCAGTAACATCTTTTTTAGGATTCTCCATCTTTTATGTTCCTTTTCCTTTGTTCCCCTGATCCTTGCTCCATTGATCCCTCCTGTGTGTTCCTATGGCACTCACTAATGCTCTTTACACTTCCTTCCTCTGTTTTATCTTTCTTGGAACTGAAAGAAATTACAGGCTAAAAAAAAAAAAAAAAAGAAGAAGAAACATTAAAGGAAAAGCAGGACAGTGCTAGGGCCAGGGCTGAGGCAGATGTAGAGCGTGACTCTGACTGTGGTCTGATCTCAGGGGATCATCCTGCCTATGGGTGCCTGCCTTTCCCTTCCCCACCCTGCTTCCACCAACTCTCCACTCCTCCTACAGCCACTGCTGCCCCAGACTCCTCTCTCTCTTGGAGATGTTGATGAGGGTTCAGACATAATCCCACAGAGGCATTTCTAAACCTGAGGTGCTGCCCTAAGCCCCTCTGTGCATCAGCCAGAAGAGGTTCATAAAATCTTTACTTTGACTGGCAGCAGGACTAAGGATTACACATTCAAAAGCTAATCTGGCATGCCATGGCATGGGAATAGATCACAGAGTGGCTGTTAGTAATGTTACCACCTTTGCTTAAACTGTTCTCCAAGTCTCTCTGTAAAGCCCTTGTGCCAGAAGGATCACACCCCCAGGTATCCCTGGGCTGGGGGAAGGAAGGGTATGCATGTCATTCACTCCAGGATTTGCAGTTCCAAATCAACTGGAAACTTTGGTTTCTTTCATGGTAACAGCAAGGTGAGGGAGGTCACAGAGGGATACAGAGAATCTTGGTTTCTTGTCAAAAAGTCTGTGGGAGGGAGAAAGGAAGCCCATGACTGTGAAATATTTCTAAGTCCTGGTCTACACTGGTCTGGGAGGTAGCTGCAGTGAAGATAACAAATGGGCTTATGGAAGCTCATGTTGTACCTAAGTCACAGATGAGGTTTTGGGGGTGAAAAGATATAAATGTGGAATTTCATCAACGGATAGACTTTATTTTAAATTAACTAGTGTTTTAAAAGGTGACACTAGCAGCAGAGTAAACCGCTAAAGATACAGTGCGGATAATTAGATAGATATTGCAAGGGAATTGGTTTCCAGAAAGTTGGGCTTAGGAAGCAATTAAGGTTGTAATTCCTAGGTCATTTTGGGTATCTCCATTTCTCTTTCCTGCACCTCACCTGAAGTCCTTCAGCAACCTTGCTGGGTTCCTGATGAGCAAGGCCTTGCCTAATCTTTCTTCCATTACTTTCCTTCTCAATCTTTTTCCTCATTCTTTTCTATCACTGTTGGACACCCCAGGCATGAGGCAGTAACTGCTGCTGCTCTCCCACTGGCGTATTTGTGTGCAGGGGGGATTTTCATTACTATCTCTATTTTCTTCCTAAAATAATAAAACCTAAAATGTCATGCTTACTTTTTTTTTCCTAAAGGGCTTCTTCTAAGGCAATTCAAGTCATGCAGACCCATGTCACCAACTGTTTCTGCATACTTGTGTATTAGCAGTATTCATTTTATTGGAAAAAAAATAGTAAAACCAAAACAAAAATATGGAAGGTATGAATTTTAGGTATTTGTTCTGCTGTTTGTCAGGGCTGAGTGAAAACAAGTTGGCCTTTACTCTCTGTTTGAACCCCATTGCCATGTTAAACTGCACTTTGGGATTCCCATCTGCAAGGGGCATGGAGCATCTGCTGACCTTTCAGTGCCTCTGCTGGCATCTTTCACTGTTTCTCCCTGCCCCAAACTCCCAGCATACTTTCCCTGAAATCAGAAATGTGAAACCTGTAAGACTGGCTTTAAAGTATATTTGCCCTTTGTTCGGCAGGTACACTTGTGCTTGCTAGCTGAATGTCAGTTGTAATACCTTTTTGATACTGTAGCATGGGTTGGGGGGGATGGGTTGAAAGACAGTTTGGACTTCTCCAGCCCCAGCCCATATCATGTGCTGGGAATTTACCTTTCTTTCTAGAAAGTTTTTGAAGGCAACCTCTGTCCACCAACTGCATGAACTAGGAAGAATGGCTTTGATCCCTTTGTGTCTTTTAATGAGAAAGAAAAAAGCAAGGGTTTGTAGGCAAGACCTCAAGGAATAAAACAAAGAGAGGGAGAGGGAGAAGGGAGAGTGTTAAAAATCTTAAAAGAGTAACCACTGGGATACTGAAGTCAAAGCCCAGCACCTGCCTCTTGTTATGGCTATTGTTTATTTCTCTATCTTGAGAGCAGTTATTGATGGCTGCTCTCTTTCTACTCTGTGTTTAATGCTGTGACTAGTGAAAAAGAGAAAAGAGAAGAAGAGCAAGAGACCACAGAACAGCTGTGTGTTTGGTGGCATTGCCTGACATGGGGATCAGCACTGGGAATGCAGGAAGGCTTTGTTCTACGTACCCTTCAAACCATGTAGAGCCTGCTGTTTTTATTTTTCATCTAAACAGAAATTTTGGGATGTGCTACCCCAATTGTGTTGTGTCAAAAAAAGAAGAAAAGGCCTTTCCATGCCCAGTGTGGTGAAGAAGTCCAGTGTTGCCCATAGAAGGTGCATCCTTTTCCAGTTCCTGAAAGTTCCTGCACCAGGATGGAACTAGTTACTCCTCATTGTTGAGGTCTTGTGGTCTTGTGCATGCAGTATCAGCGGCAGCTGCCTACTACTTTGGCAGAAACGAGCTGTCAGCAGCAGTCCTTCCTGTGATGCTGAAATGGCTTCCCCTAACAATGAGCCCTAGTAAATACTCTTCTGTCGTATTGGTAAGGGCAAGGTAGCACCAGCATGCTGGTTTATCAGTGCTGTTCTCATCCAATACTGCTAAAATTTTAAGTCTGCTAAGGAAAAATGAGTAACCTGAACGGTATTACTTATTTGACTGTGTAATGCTGAATATGAAAAATATTGATGATAGAAATGTATTGGATAGGACATTTTTGGTATCCATTATAGCCCATTATTTGGAAAATATAAGTAGAGCATAGAATCGGAAAGAAGAAAAGCTGAAATAATTTTCTTCATTTTTCTTGCAATAGTTTTGAAGTGATCATATGCCTCTTTTTTCTATTTATTTTTTTTCCCTTGCTGTGTCTTGCTGACTTTCATGCTGGGAACCGATGTTCATAGGAAACAAACAAACCCAATTTAATCTTTCTTCTTTAAACCCTGAGCCATGGTGATGGTATGAGTTGCAGAGTAGCAACTGCAATTTTGCTTCTATCATCATCAATCAAAACATTTGCCGGCTGTGTGTAGCACAGGTGCCCCTTCTTCCCAGGAGCCAAGAGGAGGGGATGGAGATAGGGCTGAGAATGTGGAAAGGGCTGAGAACAGGAATAGGAATGGGGCTGCAGACAGGAATAGGGACGGGGCTGCTGTCAGGGATAGGGATGGGGCTTGCAGACAGCGATAGGGATGGGGCTGCAGACAGGGATAGGGATGGGGCTTGCAGACAGGGATAGGGATGGGGCTGCTGTCAGGGATAGGGATGGGGCTTGCAGACAGGGATAGGGATGGGGCTAGGAGCGCGGCGCGGCGGCAGTGACACCTGGTGGGTACGTGCAGGAATGGTTCCGGGTGGGCCCACGCGTCTCAGAGGCTGCTGCCGGCAGTCCCGAGTGGGAGCTCATGGGGAGAGGCGGAGGCTGTATCCTGCGCGTTGCCCGGAGGCGCTGCAGGCGCTGCCTGCCCTCACTTCTGCAGCTGCTTCTCCTGGGGAAGGAGCGGGGTTCCGAAGCAGAAATGCAGGCGGGGGCAGACAGGGACGCGGGGTCTGGAAGTGAGCAGTAGGTGCCGAGTAGGAAGCAGTAGTGTGCTGAGGCTGGTATAGCATTACGTGGGCTCAATAGAAGTTGGTGAGACAAACGCGAGTTTACTGGTCATGAAATTTACTACATTTTACTTTACGTTGCACTTTACATTTCAGCTTAATGGCTTTAGGCTGAAAGCAGGGACATTTAGATATTAGGAAAGAAACCTTCACTATGAGGGTGGTGAGACACTGGGACAGGCTGCCCAGAGAAGCTGTGGCTGCCCCGTCCTTGGGAGTGTTCAAGGGTAGATTGGATGGGGCTTTGAGCAGCCTGGGCTAGTGGAAGTTTGGAGCCAGATGATCCTCAAGATCCCTTCCAACCCAAGCCATTCTATGATTCTTCATATCCCAATGAAAAGAACATCGATTATTTTTGTTAGATTACACCACAGGAGGGTGTCTCTGTTAAGATGGTTCCCAGAAACCGATGTTGCTGCAGTCACAATGATACGTCACTGAATGTGAAAGGAGCCTGAAATGAAGAAACAATGACAGCCGGTACATCAGGGTCTGGTTTGATTCTGGAAACATGCAGAGGCTGAGAACTGATGGAAGAAGTGGTCACACAGATTTGACTGCAAGTGCCTGAGGAAGCCTGGGTATGATCTTTGGAAGAAACAGCAGAAAGCCCCCTCCAGCTTGGCTGCCCATGGGCTTTGACGTCATGCATGGAAGCGCTGCTTCCAGTTGTTCCTCTTATTATATCCAGGATGCTGGGATTTTGGTCCTGTGATGTGTAAGCATATAGGCTGGCCAGAAGAAAACCCACTCCCATCTAGTTCTGGTTTCAGGGGGAATCTCTCTGCAAAGGCTAAAATATCAGTGGTTAACCACTGCCAAACTGCAGTGGTATAGTTTTTACAGTTCTTCCCACTTCAGTTGCTATCTGTTTCTGAGAACAAGAATGAGAAACTGAATATAAAAACTGTGTTTGAATTTCATGGGCTTCCACATGCATGGTTAAATTATGTTTTGTGGGTGCCGCAAATACATAGGATTCATTTGTATTGATTTTGGGCTGCATTTCCCCTTTTCTCCAGAGCCCCCAGACTGTATGATGGGATTGATGAGTAACTCTGACTGTATTTCAGCCTTTTCCATCTCACTTTTGCATATCACATTCCAGCTTTCCCAAAGAATTTGCAATCTGTCTGTAAGGACAACAGGCAAGCCAGGGCTATGCACCCTCATGACCTCAGATGCTGAACCATTCTGGGGAGGCTGTTCTATGGACAATCATGTATGTGAGGAGTTACTTTTCAGCTTTGAAACTCAAAATGCTTTTTTCCCCATTAGTAATAGACAGCCAGCTTTCATAACACAATGTTTAATAAAAATATATTAGGTATTTTTATGTATTTTTTTTATGTCTGGAATGGTTGTTATGGAAAGCAATTGTATTGGCTTTAGGGGATGGAGAGAAAGTTTGACTTTGCTTGGATATATAGCACTCCTCTTTGGGATGGTGTCATTTGATAATTCCTGCCACATGTTCTCATGAGTAGGATGTTTTTGTTTCCTTACTGTGTCTCCCCCCAAGTCCTGCTGGGTAATATTTCAGATGGTCATGGTCAAAAAAAGCATGTGACAGCTTCCAGATGTTCAAATAATCAAAGCGATCTGCAGATCTAAGGGAGCACACCAACAAACAAATGAAGGATAACTTGAAGGGCTGCAGTCTAGGTGGGGGGCCACGTTCAGAGGTGGTGTAGCAAGCTGAAAGATAGTCTTTTAATATCTGGAGAATTCACTGATGTCTACATCACTTGCTAAAAATGAGACAGTCTGATGTGGCTGGGCAGGCAGTAGAAACCGAAAACATTGGATCTGGTTGTGGTTTTCCCGCAGCTTGGAGCAATGATAGCTTCCTAGGGGATTGAGGAGGGCTGTCACGGTGCAGCACAGCTCTGAGCTATGCTGGCTGCTGGGCTCCAGCTTGTGTGATGCAGCCACGACTAAGAAACGTGACCATGCCTTGCTGCTGTCCACACCATCACCCCATCTGGGCTGTGTCCTGGGTGAGGGGCTGGTGCCCAGGCAGTGCTGCACTCAGCTGAGAGGTGGAAGGACAATTCTCAGAGCAGAGAAACACACCTGCTTCTGTCTTGCTCCTAGCTGGCTTGTATAGGCACCTGTTTAAGTATTAGTAACTAGCTCAAAGCTGGGGTTTGGGAGACATTCAAACCTTTTCGTTATCCCAGGTGACTTTTTTTGTTGGTCCATCCTTCCAGTTTTACAGAAACAGACAAGACAGTTGAAAATGTACAGTGGGACACCATATTCCTCTTTGAGAATGTAAAGTCTTCCTCATAAAGAAAAAAATAAAGCTTGTATTAGTCACTGTTAACCTGATGCTTCTAGAGGTGAATGAGGACAGTTTTGTACCACTGTGCAGTATGTATGGACCAGCAAGCAGGAACAGGAGGCTGCACATCACTGACTGCTGTCCTGCAGGCTGGGCAGTCCTCTCTGGTCACAGGAAGGACAACAACCCCACCTCACAGGATCTTACAGCAATTCTGCTGGTGCCTTTTCGCACGCTGGCATGTCATGTGGCACTGCCTCTGCTGCTGATGGCACATCCTATGAAATAGATGTAACAGATGTGCTCTGTGTGTGCAACTGGCACAGCTGTGCTGGAAAATTGTTTTACAAAGCCTTCCATGTCAGTGATGGGGTGGGACAGACATCATTATTATAATTATTATTATATATTGTTATTATTATTATTATTATTTCTACTACTGCTATTACTTCTACTAATTTGTGTGCAAACAATACTGGCTTGAAATCTGGTTCAGCTGCTGATGGAAAAAAGCAGATCTGATCACATCAAGGGAGCTGCTGGTGTTTTGAATGTTACTGTGACTCCTACAGGATGATGCTTTTGAAGCATAACTATTTGGGAGATTGCTACTGACTACTCTTTCGCCTTGGTAGTAGGGCTTTGTGTGACTTTCCCTGCAATCCTACACAGGTGTTTTACCACTTTGAGAGGTAATAGTGTAGCATGCTAGCAAATTCAGTTCCACACTTGGAAAAGGAACAACTTTGAGATGCTTGGCTGCCACCAAAGGCAGCTTTTGTCAGTCAGGTTCTGTGTATTGCATTCCACAAGAATTTGGAGAACTTCTGGCAAGATTATTCCTTGGTTCTGTTCAGAGAATCCCCTTGTACGTACATAGCTGGGGAAAGACTAATACACTACTCATCTGGAAAATTGGACTATGGTGCCTATGTGCGTGGAGGGGCCTGAGCCTGAGAAGGGCACTAGCAGCAGTATAGGGACATGGACGAGGCATACCATGATATGGGCAAACACCCAAAAGTGAGGAGGATGCTGCTACACACGAGGACACTGGTACCTGAAAGCCCTGCAGGAAAGTGTTTGCCATGAAAAATTAGATCTGAGTCCGCAACAGATACTTACTATGATGAGCCATCACTGTCCGGGTTCATGTCTGTAAAACTGGGATTACAAGTTTGTTTCATGTTGTAAACCCTGAGGTTTGGAGGCTTGTGTTTTTTTATGAGCTGGAGCATCAGCATATGCTTCCATCTTTTATCATGTGGTTGTCAAGACTGCAAGCTCATTGCCCACGTCCACAGGGAAAGTTATAATTACTTATGTATGGTAAACTAAAAATGGAAATCATTCACTGCAGCGGAAGCTGACTCAAGAAGGACAGATCATCAGTGGGGAGAAGTGATATGAGAAGTAAAGCTGCTGCATCACAAACCAGAAAACTGTGTGACAAAAACACAAGTGGCGTCCATCTACTGTCTAGCCATCCTCTGGTCATTCCCTCATCCCTCCACTAGCAACATATTTGTATGTTTTTATTTAAAAAACAGGCTAGGGAGCATCATGGGGAGGGCTGGTTGGGGCAAGAGGAAAGTGGATAAAGGCCTTTTACCACTTGGCTTGTAAATCCGTGCCTGGTCTCCCTTCAAGGCTTCGTAGTTTAGAAAGAATTGCAGTTTGTTCTTCAAAAGATGAGTCAGTCTGTTATGGATTAAGAAGGCAATATGCCTTCCACATTTACTCTCTTTGCAAAGACTGATTTTTGGAGGATTTGCTAGTCACTTCGTTTCAGACATATTTCTTAACATGTTCAGATTTCTTTGTGGTTAAAATTAGGTTCTCTCCTTCCTGAATCCTATAAGGCTTGCTGTGAGGTGTTGGTCATTATTGGTAAATACCCACTGCGTGCATTGTGCTCCACTAAAATAATTTTGTCAGGGTAAAATTTACAAATTAAAATATTCTCTCAGAAGGCAGACCCCTAACATAGTTTTGTAACAAAAAAATCCCAAATTGTTTCCAAACTGAGCTTAATTTAAAATGAAAGATAAATATTTCCCTTTACTATTACCCATATGTGATCTTCCCAAAACTTCAGACATGAATAATCTCTCAAAATTTTCCAGGTATTCCAATATCGTTGTCATATTGAACTCAGCCTGTGTCTCTAGTGCCCATTCAGGAAAATCTGCAGAAAAGGCCAATGCCTGATGTCTTTATCCATTAAAATCAGTGATCACACATTTTCTACTCTCCAAGTTTTAGATCCCTTTCATTTGTTGTTTGCAGCTGTACCTTCATTTTTCCCTTTTTAGTGAGAACTTGCGAAGTTCCCACTACGTTCCTGCCTCTGCCTCTTCTTTCTTTCGAATCTCTAGTCTCCTTCCCTTGTTTTAATAGCCATCATTCTCATTCATTGACTGTAGATTTTGGCCAAATCCTGATAATGTCAACAGAAAGGTTTTCCCTGGAATTTCAGATGTGTTTCTGTTGTGTTCTTTCTTTCCTCTCCTTATTCTTCTTGCTGCCTGGCTGGCTGATTTAAACAAATATTTTCAGAACAGCTTGTCCTCAGTTGACTAAACTGGTAAATAATGGATAAATATAGTTTTGATTGGGAACAGCTTTCTGGCTAAGGATGGAATACAGCACTAAGGAAGAATTTTTCTCACCTTGAGTCATGGGATCTGGTTGGTTAAATTAAAACCATCTACTTAACCTGCCTGTACAACACACAAACATGAGAGATGTCTTTTAGCTGTACTGATACTTTGTGCTGTCTACACTACACTAGCTGCCACACCTGGGAAGTAATTCTATTTTGTGAAACAGAAGTAGCCTGGCTTTCATTCCTTCTTTATATCTAATCTAATTCATATACTTAAGTAAAGGCTCAGGCTTATTCTTCCAAGTCATTCCTTCTTTATTTTTTTCTCACCCTCTGGAAGGGAAATGTTCTGTCATAAGCCTCAAGCTTCAACATATATAAATTCATCACTCTCCTAAGGCTGGCTACCTACCTCCATAACTCAATTCTGCTATAACTGTACTGTCTTCTTACCAAAATGTACTTCACCAAGCCTAAAAAAGGGATGTTGCTATGCTTGTTCAGATTGCCTTCGATGAATGCAGAGGATTTCAATAAATATTTTTCTATGTGTTTATTCACACAGAGGGTCTAGAAATATTACAGTGTTCTTGATATACATAGTAAAAGTAAAAACTCAACTTGCAACAATAATATGAATATAAGTCATTGTATTTTCAATTTTGATTGTAATAAATTACAGCAATAGTTCACACAACCCAGCTATTATCTCAGATTGTCTCTCTGCAGAATCACAAAAACAATCTGAGTCATTCCAACTTGATTCATGTTCAGTTCCTGTTTGGGAAAGCTTCTCTCACCATCAGACCGCCTCGTAACTTTTTTTTCCTGAGAAATCTCAAATTCTGTACAACAGTCCCAGAGCCTATGGTGGGTTCTGCAGCATGAATCATGGAAAATATGCATCCCTGGTTATTTGTAGCTGGTTATTTTTGCAGAAGTCCATGTGGAAAAAGAGCCATGTGATTTTGTTCTGCGCTATACATGTGTCTTTTTGACACTCTAATGGGAATTGTTTAATAGAGACTAATCAAGCATATCAAAAGATGTCAGTATTTGAAAGAGGAAACAGAGGTGGAGTTGACATGTAGAGCTGAGACTGAGTATGAACCACCTTCAGAGAGTGAATTTACCTTTCTGAATAAAGCAAGGCTTCAGAGAGTTTCCCTGTTTCTCCCAGAGCACTCTTCATGGTCTGTCACTAAATTCTTGTGAAACCTCTATTCATCTTTGTTGCAGTTTCATTTCACCTACGTATAATATGTTAATTCAACTAGTACATGAAGAACATATTATTTCAAGTAGCTCATGGAGCTGATTAATTAATAAATAACTTTGGCACTCCTACCTGAAAATCATAATAGAATCAAAGAAAATGCCTTCTACTTGCTAGCCTTCCTTACATCATTTGAGAGACTTCTCTCTTTTGAGCTGAAAATACAGAACACTACCTCCATACAATATCTTAGACATGAAGTGAATAATAATGTATAACTTCAAAGAAATGAGGCTACACGGTATAATGATGATACTAGCTATCATTTCTGTAGTTGAACAGTTCAGCAGAGAGAACCTTTGCTTCTGACATGTCCTGCAAAAATATGGTACTCATTTTACTATACTTACTATAACAGAGGTAGTATTAAGGGCCAGTAAGAGAATAAAATCATCAAAACATTGGCAGATGTTGCAAAGATTAGAGTTATCATATGTAATGAGGATTAAAGGAACTCAGAAGAAAAAGACTGAGGTGCTTTGTCATTTGATGTCAAATGACTGAGCAATAGTCGTTTATCCAGCAGGGAAAAGTAGAGTCAGATGCAGAGGAAAAAGGTGTAGGGGCTGCGCATACTGCTGGGCGCACCCTCAACCGGGTATCAGTGAGCTTAAATGGGACATGCTGGCTCATGTTCCAGGTATCAGCTAGCCATGAACTCCAGGGTAAAACTGGTCCAAAACTAATGTGACTCCTGGGATCTTATGTTTTTGGCAAGGATGTCTTGTTTCCTCCATGCGTGTGCTGGGCTCCAAAACATGTTTTTTGCTTTAGGCATTCCTAAAGACTGACAGAAAACCAGACAGGGTGAAGACAACAGCTCTGAGAGCAACCAAAAGACCAGAAAGCACCTTCTGGTAGAAGCTGTAGGTACACAGTTTTTTAAGCATATCTAGAAAAGGTTAGAGGATTGCTGGTTACAGACGGTAAGTATTTACTTCAGGACTAACACTCTTCCAATCTAACAAATAAAGATATAAAAAGATCTGGTGGCTGGAGATGGGCAAATGAGCAGGAGGAAAATGATACACATTTCACCAGGGAAATGCTTTGCTACTGGCGTGGATGGCAACAGGTTCTTGTGGCTTTTCTGCCATTACCAATTTTTAAATCGAGAATAGATGTTGTTGGGTTTTTTAACTTAACACATGTATTCAAGTTTAAACTGGCTCACATTCAAGGATGTTCTGTGTCCTAAATTATGTGGTTAGGTGACCACATGGTGCCTCCTGGTTTTATAATCTGAAAATCCTTTTGTTCTGACAAATAAGAGTGGAGGAGCTTCTACTGTGGCTGAGATTTTGGACTTACGAATGCTTGTTGTGTTTTCTGGGGTCAGCACTTACCTTTCTTCCTTCTCCTGAACCAGCTTAGCACTGACTGGTCCTGGCTGCAGAGCTGCACACTAGGCAGACCTGTCCTGCCTAGCCCAAAGATGCCCCTTTTTCACTTATTTCTCTCCTCCCAGGCTGGAAACCCACATTCATTTTTCCGAGGAGCCAGGAGCCATCTTGAACCGGGGAACTTCTGTAGCGCTTTGAGAGTAACCATTCACAAAGACCTTACAGCTCTGAACTACAGCACGCACAAAGAACACTTTTTTTCTAGCAACTACAAAATGCTGCAGTAAGCTTTGCTCAAATGAAACCTCTATTAGCGATAGTGGAGCTTTGTATGTTAGTCACCAAGGATTTGACTATCAGATAATTGTGATTATACGTTCTCTTCAGAACAACTTGCATTATTTAAGAAGAAAACCAAACTCCAATCAAGCTGTTCAGAGAGTTTGAGATATTCAGATGTAGAGCTCCCAGCTTCCCTGTTTTAGCCATTTGGGGTATAGTGCAAGATGCTGCTAAGCAGGCAATAGTCTCAGGATTTATTGCAGTGGCTGAAATTATAAATACAGAAAGTTCACAGAAAAGCCTGCTCTCGTGAGCTTTCAACCAGCATTTGGAAAGTAAGAAGCCATAGATTATTAATATAATAAATGGATGCATATCTGTCCAAATGTTTAATAAAGATAATATGTGAGAAGCATGAAACAAGTCATTTTCCTCTGCAGTAAAAATATATTTCTTCTATTGGATACAGGACAGTGTAAGTAGCAGTTGAAACCTGTTGAAGTTTTCATGTTCAGAAAAATGATACTCTGACAAGAATCATACGAAAAACACAGGTCTTAAAATGGGAATTGTCAGGTCAGAGGAGACCAAAATTTAACAAAGTAATGGTTGAATTCTCTGCAATTAAGAAATACATATATATATATACACATACACGTACACACACTATTTAAATAAGATCTTGACACCAAAAGGCAAACTGAATCATGCAATGCAATCCAGCAAAATCTGGTTTTATAAATACTCTTTGTCCTCAGGAAGACATGGGGACAGCAATGCTTTTGATTTTAAAAGGTCAGATCACCTTTTTCTGGTTGTTTTGGCTATTTGAGTATGTCTGGGCTGAAAAGGCCAACACTTACTTGGCCTACAATTGCCACATACCCTACAACTGCCTGCTTTCTGCATGTGCTCTCTCTCTCTCCCCTGCAAAGCACTGATCAAGGACACATGAATGTTACCAAGCGAACAACATGAAGTACCTCTGCACAATCACAGTAATGGTGATTTGTTTTTCCTGTGTGGTCCCAAGAGACATGAACGCAACCTGAAGCCTCAGGCAAACATTCATCTTCCTGTTGTCAGCACAGGTGTCCCCAGGACTGGGAGTCTGGTAAGATGGTTAAGGTGATTTGCCCCCCTGCAAGCACAGGTCTGCTCATTTAGCTTGCTTAAGTCTTTTCACTTAGGCACACACAGGCACATAAAAAATGCTTCTTTTGAGTCTAATTCCTTCAACTTGAAAGGATGAAAAGATGCCCATGCTTCCTGCTGCCAAGGAACATCCAAGGCCTCCATTTTTCGGAAGAGGTAAGTGGCAGAGGAGATGGACCTGCAAAGGTGAGAAGTATTTCCTCAGAGCTAGAAATTACAGTGTGAGTCTGGTTAAGATCCCAGGCTCCAGGTTTACTGATTACAGTAAAGAACCTCTAGTGACACTAAATGCTACTTTACTGTTGCTATTAATATCAAGCAAGGAGATGTAACAAATATTTCCAAGCCATACAACATGTTGTTACTCCATACAACTTTATTCAAACAGCAGAAAGCGAAGCCAGATGTTGGAAAACATGTATGTCAAGAGTTTGGTGTGACAGGCATCCATTCTTCATCTGTCATGAGCTGTAGTATGTGCTTTACATTCCTACACAAAATTTTGTGAGAGGAAGTGGTCAATCCTTTCAAATCTGATAGAGCAATGCTGGCATTGATTTCTGTGGGTGCAGCCATGTGTCAAATCATTATTTGCATGGCACAGTGAATTCAATACACATCTATGTCCTCTATACTTGAATCTCAAAAATTTCACTAAAAGGGATGCTAGTGAATTGATATTTTCTCTAAACACCAGTTCTCCATAGATGCAATCATAGTTACAGCCATCACATTTGTGTTAACAGTGGCCAACAAGGGCTGAAATCTTGGCCTATTGAAATCTTTGGTGAAGATTTGGCTGAGAAGTGCAACTAGGTTTTCACACAAAAATAAGAAGACTGAGGGGGAAAACACATTACCTTTTGTGTAATGGTAAAATATTCTTGTTTTGTTTTGGTTTTGAATATCTTGGATGTCAATGCCCTTAGTTTATAAAAGTTCAAGTTTGTTTGCGATAAAATGAAACAACAACAACAACAAAATGATTGTATTTCCATCTCTCCCTCCAAACCAGAAAACTTAGCAGGACTGTTTTAATGCAGACTCTGGTAGAGCCACAGCACAGGCAGGTGCAAGGCAGAATAATAGTGGGTGATGAGGTGAGTCATGTGCCACCTGAATTCCTCCTGGTTCATATACTTTAAAAGCTCTTAATGCCCTGGTCTGCAGCTCCAGACAGTTTTTAGAGAGCATCCAGCCTTCAGACATGTTTACTCTTTGCAGTTTCTAACAAATGCCCTGCTCTAATCCAAGAAAATGTCTCCCTTGGTTTTGACTTTCGAAGCCAGCTCTGTAAAACAAATACCTATGGTACCAAATATTTAAACCATTAAAACCACTGTGGAGCATCAGGTCCTTGACGTTAATGCCATAAAATATTTATGACTACAAGTTTCTTAAAGTTGCCTTGATTAAAAGAATAAAAATTGATTTCACAGACATGCTTCATCTTTTTGGTGACCATAGGAATTACTATTAGTGTGTTGTACAAAGACTCAAAAATGCTGCCAGAAATTATAGGCTAAGCGGGATATTTTCGTTGTTGTTGTTACATGCCCTTTGCCTATTTCCCTTTAGAATTAGTGTTTATTAACTCGCGATGCCCACCTCTTTTTAGTTGCTCCTTGCTGACGCGTTCCGAAAAGTGGAAGTCAAAAACAGGAAAACCAGCAGATGGCAGCAGAAAGCTGCTGTATCGGGGAGGTTGGAACAAAATGGGGAAAAATACAAACCTAGCTGAAAAGTCTCTTACAGTTTATTTGCTTTCAGATCTCCTCAGATCTCCTTCTCCTCTCCTGTTCCTTTGGATCGCGTTTGTGTGGGTTTTTTTTTTGTTTGGTTTTTTTTTTTTCCTCCTTTTTCTCCTAATAACTATTAGAAAAAAATAAAAGAACAGCAGAGAAGGAAAATTGCCATGTCAGGTCATCCTGTATTGATTTAGTAGAAGATAGTAAGACCTGATGTGACCTGCTGAAAAGATGACATGAGGTTACGGCCTAGCCTACCAATGCTTCACGTCGTATTAAACACTCCACAGGGGCAACATCTGGAGGGTTAAACAACTGCTGGGTAATGCAATTTTAAATACCACTTCATCAAAGTAATAGACTCCACAGGACCCTCTTGGGATCTGTAAACTGATGTGTTCCAGGCTTTGTGTGCTGCAGCCCCTTTGTGCAACACATTAGGGAAAGCCTGATAGCTCTGACTGTTGCAGGCTGATAGAACTGAGGTTTGCAAACTCATCTACAGCACTCTGCCTTGCTAGGCCTGGGATCAAATGCATGGCCTTTATGGTTTTTCTTTTCTTGTTCAAAGCTTGATAGTTTGTATATCCAAAATTCCTGCAAGCTGAAGGAAAGATTTTAGGACAAACAGATTTACTCTTGTGTCTATTTTAGTGGCAGCATATGAGCTTCAAAAGGAGATTGGATACCATGCTTTCTGTTTTCTAGAGTAGTTACAGAGGACAGAGCAAATCTTCAGTGCACTCTGCATAACTGACCAAGCTTTCAACCTGAATAACAAGTGGATTCCTTGGGTCCTTACTGGTCCTGGCTCCTCTCCTGCATTCTTCAAATACAACCCGCCTGTAGCTCCAGCAATACAAATCACGAAGGAAATGTGGTCTCCAATTTGAAGGACCATGGAGGCTGGTGCCACCATTTAGCTGCAAATCAGCCTAAATAACCTGACAGTTACTAGAACAGTGTGCAGTTTTCCAAAATAACTTCCACTATTCCAGAGCTGCTAAGCAACAACTAAGGAAAGTCCCATTAAATAATTAATCACTTTAGTCCCACTGAATAATTAATCACTTTAAGACAGAATAGCCCAAGAACTTTTTCTGGTGTCTGCTAACGCAACATTTGCTTTCTGAATCCAAATCCAGCAAAACACTTAGCACACACAGATCCCTGCATCTGGGCAGACAGAATTTGATAGCTGTCGTGAACTGATCTTTGTCACTACCAGGAACATGCAGAGGGACACTTGGTAACTCTTTCCAGCGAGAAAAATTTAGGGTAAGGCTTGCAGATGGCATGAGCCAGCAGCATTCAGCTGAGGTTAATGGAAAGGCTTTGATTCCTTCCAAAAGAGTATCTGCCTTCACTGCTGTCTTTGCTTGTAGATCCTTCTCTCTGCTTTACTGTAATCAGTTCAAATCAAAGGGCAGCAGAAGATTCCTCAATTACCTGACATAGTTTCAGTTCAGAAATGTCTCTGGGTAAGTTTTGCAGGATGTCTTTCAAAGAGGGCTGCTGATAGTAGTCATAGAACAGGGGAGGTCTAAAGTTGACTGTAAGCCACCACTGCTGTTTTATTCTTGTTACTGGGTTCTTGTAAACTCTGGGATGTTGTAGGAAGACCAGAGAAATGTCATATTTGATAGCCTTCAGCTACCTTAGTGTCAGCAGGGGAACAGACCTGAATTGTCCCTGAAGAGGTTTCTGCAGCCTCACTTGACAACCTCCATGACACCCCTGCCCAAAATGTTTATATCAAGCAGACCATCCACAGGTAATCGTATTAGGTAAACTATTATTCAGAAAGTATAATATTTATGAATGCATGCATATGAGAGATGCCCTCCCCTCACTAAACTAGATTGTGGCCCTATGCTTTAAAACCAGAACTTATTAAGACTGCAGACATATGAGCTACTGTAATTTACTTACTGGAATTATTTTTCCATCCCTCATTATTGCTGAGGAGACCACGGCTGCCCTCCATCTGTGGAGAGGTCTCCATAGGAAAATGGGGAGCAGTAGGGAAACAGCATGAATTCTCCAAAGAATGCATTAGTTTATTTATTTATTGCAAATGTCTTTCATGTCTTGGCTTTGTGCATCTTTTCCAAGGAGCAAATGCTTCACAGATGGAAAGAAGCAATTTTCAGTTGTAAAAATTCCAAACAGTTCAGGTGAAATGAAAAACAGCTTCCTGGAGATACGCCAGCTTAGATTTACTTTATTTTTTCCCCAGCCTCACTTTGATTGTGAAAATATTCGCCCACCTCCAGGCATTACAGCATGAGAAATGCCCTGCCTGGGATCTAATCCATGCCTGAGGTATCACTGCAGGGTCGATTAGAAAGGAAAACTATTTCCACACAGACACTACATATCTGCTCTGTTTTTCTGATGGGTATATCCACAGTAATCCTATTGCAAAAATGAAGTCTTACATAAACCAAGCTTTTACTGGCATGGCTCCTCTTCTGGAGGTAGTTCCTCTATGGTGTCATCAGGAAAAGGTCTAATTTGTCCGCTAATACTCTGTTTTCTGTCAGTTCATATGGCTAGGTAGTGAAATTAGGGGAGAAAAAAAAATTATAGGTGATTTGTGAGAGAGTAATGAGCTTATGAGCTTTTTTTTTTAGGTTCTTCTCACTGATAAAGCCTTTAGGATTTATGGCAGATCAAATTAGCAGGAACTCTCAGAATTACCCTCATAACCTTTAGATATCACACACTGCCAATAAGGCACTTAAATCTCCCACATGCTCCCCACGGAAGGTTTAACTAATCCTCCAGGATATCTGCCTTGGAGCCAGACACCTATACATCTATGACCTGCTATGTGCAGACAGAAGCCCAGCAGTGGACCAAACAGTATCACCCCCATGCTGCCATTGCCCATGCCTGTGGAGCCAGTCTGATCCCCATGTGGGGCAGGCATCTGCAATGGAGGGAACGGGTACAGGGGACTTGAGCTGCCTCTGGGTAACAGGGCGTGAGGGGCAGCTCCCTGAGCTCTTAATCATTCAGGATGTTCAGGATCAGAGACTTAGGAAAGAACAGAAGAAGGCCTGTAATTATTAGCTGCTGCTCTATCTCTGGGAGCACAGCTCCGGAACACTGTGATGCATAATGCTCAGTCACTGGCTAACTTTGGATGTTGCAATGGGTTTTACAACATGCATTTGACAAGCATATCGTGCGGGGCTCTACCAGAAGAGAGCAAAACACTCAGCATTGGGTGCTGAATCAGGGTCTAAGTGTGTAATCCAAGGTTATTTGCTATAAAGTCAAGGACATTCCCTGAAAACTGTTGAGTTGTGCAGGAAATATCTGGTTACTTGTGTAACTGTTTGCAAGATATACAAACTCATCAGGCTCTGACTCCTAAGTCTTATGACAAGAATACATTTTCTTCCAGACATGTTCAGTTGCATATCTGATACACATACTGCTTGGCCAAAATGACTTGTTAGTGATTTATTTGGAATATCCAGCCTTTACTATATGACATCATCTCCTTAACTTGATGGAAAAAAGGTTTAGACTGAAATTTTTCCCATTAAAAATAATGGGGCAATGGTTTCTTGATGCCAATATTTACTGATATCAAAGCAAAATATTGTCTTGGTTATTTGTCTTAATTTAGCCCAAACAGTACACAAAGCACAGGGGACAAAACGAGTATGTTCTTTCTTCTAAACCAGATCACCACTTACTAATTACTATATGATTTGAATGAAAACAGAGGCATGATTCACTGATGTTTTATAGACATTTTCTTACTATATATAGTTTTTCCTTACCCTGATTAATAGAAGGATCATGTAAGATGATTTCCTATATCTGCTTTCATCCAGAATCTCAGGATTGCTTTTCAGTTTTCCAGTACACAAAACACAGCAGAATGCCCCACAGATCCTTTGCTAAGATGTCTAAGAAACAGCTACATTATGTATATACGGGTAGTAAAATATGTAGTTTTTATATATGTGTGTGTGTATACATACATATACACAATTTTTAAGCTTCAATTAAAGCTTTCAGATCCCAGTGGTATTTGAACATTCCTAAACTTCGGGTGTTCCATTTGCGTTGGATTCTGATACATTTTGAACAGACCATTTTATGTGTCGAAATCCAACACAAAATCCAACCCTGTATTAGAGAAAGTTAATGAAAGTAAAAGCCCAGAGAAGATCCTTTGCTTCTGAGTGTGGACCTGGACGCAGCCAGAGATTTGCTTTCCCTTCCTGTGATTTCTGTCCTATTCAGAAACTCGCAGTTGCAAGCTCAGGTAAAGCATCAAAGAAAAAGTAATTTAGAGCAAGAATTGTAGCATGAATACTTAGAAGACTGTGTACAGATCTGGTCTGCTTCCAGGACACCAGGAAAACAATATTTGACTCAGGATTTTTGGCCGACGGCTCTAGGACACATTTAGCTATGAATGAATCTGTCTCCTCCCTGTTCGATTTCTATTGCCTAAGAAATCTTTAGCAGAAGCTATGAATTCATTCCTCTGAAGTCTTTCTAAGATAACACCCCCTATTTACATGCACTCCACAGATCTTTGCTTCCACCCACATCAGGCACTTTTTCCTCCTGCCTTGTCTCTAACAATGCCTAGTACAAGGTACCAAGGGTGGCATGGCGTAATGGGAACCATGTTCTGTCAGTGGTGAACACATCAAAGTCCATTCATTTACTTCATCTGTGCTTCACTGACTACAAACATACTCAAACAATGCCAAGCACATCCGACACAAACTTTTAGCCATGACTTGCACGTTGTTGGATCTGGGTGGAAGGAGAGAGGAGAATTTCTGCCCAGTTGCCACTAGATGGAGTAAGGCCGAAAACTGTACGTTTAATTAGCCTTGCTGTAGAAGCGCATCCGTTTCCTGTACAGGCTTTCTCGTAAATGAGTCTATTGAGCTGAAAACTCAACCTATCTAGCTCTAGACAGAGTGAAAGAGCTCTGCTTATGTTTCTACACTGTACCAATTTTTAACTAGAGTTCATTCAAAGGATTCACTGAACTTTCCAGTTTGTAGCTTGAAGAATTTAAGTCCTATTCATAAAAGACTGGTTACTTTCTTTGTCTTCCAGCACTCAACTGAGATGAGTAAAGAAGGAGTCTAAACTATGGGGACAGCTCCTGTGCTGTCACTGTGCAGGTACACAGGTTCTCTCTTTAGGCTTCTTGAAAGAGTTTATCAGTAGTCCATCTTCCCTTTTTTTCTTTCACCCTGTACACTTGCCTGTGCAATCACCTGAACTCCCATCCTCTACCCAACTGATTACATACTAATAATACATGAGGAAATAACAAACTATTTCTTCTCAGGGTGCAGCAAATTATCACTTACACTGTTTTTACAAGACAGGTAGCATTCCCAGATGTGCTCAGCATTACCTTAGTTCTGTTTCCTACTAGGGATTTTACTGTTGCCTTAAATGGCAGCTGACAATAAGATAACAGTTATAGCTTCTGAAAATCTACTGCATACATTGTGTATTTTGAAATGTACAGCACAGTTTGAATGGTGAGGATACACACAGCCAGCTCATTACACTGCTGCTTTTGTAGTTGTGTCATGAAGCTGTAAGCCCAAAGTCGCTTTGTGTACTATTTTACTTGGAGAAGAGAAGAATATTTCAGTTGAAAGTGATGTGCAGTGCTTATCTAGTCCAACTGCCTGAGCACTTCAGGGCTAAGTTAAAGCATATTCTGAAGTGCATTGTCCAAATGTCTCTTAAACAATGGTAGGCTTTGGGCATCAACACCTCTCTAGGAAGCCTGTTCCAGTGTTTGAACACCTTCTCGGTATCTTTTTCAGTCCTAAGAACCTTTATCTCCTATCACATCTTTTTTGGCAAGAAAGTAAGCAATTCATCCATACTCTTCCTTGAATCTGGGTCATAAGCTATTTTTTACCTTTATTCCTTCTGAAACAGGAAACATTTCTCCTTCACAAACATTGAAGATCTTCTGCTAACCAAATGAAAGCCTTGCAGATCTTCTACCACTAATAATCTTCCAAATGAGGCTGCTTGGATGTTATTTCTTTTCCACCAAGTGAGGCTCCTCTTTACTGTACTCAGTGACAAAATGATTTAAGGCAATAGCTGGTCAGAAATCCAAGTATATCTCATCAAGATCTTTTTAAAAGAAAATGTTGGTAGGGAGTGTTTCTGCTTGAAGAATAATATTGTATTTTCTCCAGGAGGTTTTGAATAGATTTGGAAAAAAATAGAAACTTTGAAACAGAATGATGTCTCTACTTGAAATGTTGTGTTATGGTATTTTTGCAGTCTTTTTTAAGAAAGCAGTGAAATTACTACTTAGAACAGAGCAAGAAATTGTAAATGTGTTTTATATGAATTGATCTTTTGAATCAAAACACAATTTTGTTTGAGATTTTGAAACCGATTAGTGGAAATTACAGTTCATCTGGACAGTCAAAAAAAGTTGCCATTAAAGTGTAGAGGACATAAATTTGATAAAACTGGTGTTGCTGCATGTAAGAATATTTCAACTGCTGCAGAGCTCTCCATGCCAAATTCTTACCTCTTCATGTTGTGCCTGCCCACTTCAATACTGTCAAGAGTTGGCTTGTGAGGTCTCAGCTGTGCAAGCAAAGCTGATTTTTGCTGAGCAGAGTGAGTGCCAGAACTCCTGTCACAGACAGGAGAGGAAGAGTGGGCAGGAACATAAGAGAGATGAAGAAAGAGCCAAGGGAAAGCATAAGTGGTTCAGGCATGCTCCTCCTGGTGATTGCAGGGGGACAGAGAAACTGAGCCCAGCTGGACTGCTTCCAGCCCAAGACTGTGACAACTTCTCACATCCCAGCTCTTCAGCAAAGCAGCAAAACCACTCAGGTTAGACCTCTGGCATAGGCAGAGTCTGTTTTTCCCCTCCATCTCTCTTCCATGGTAGTATCCTGCCAGAGCAACTTGCCCAGACCTACCATTATCTCTTATTTTGACCAGTAATTCATTTACTTTCCTCACTTCAAGGGTCCCATCTCAGAATTTACATGAGACACATCTTCTGCTACCAAGGGGCATGAATCCCTCATCAACCAGATTATTTTTCTTACTGTAATTGTAAGCTGGATGGAGGTGGCATATCACAACTTTCCAAATAGGAGTTTGGCTGGACTATCCTATGTGCTACAGGACTCTCTGACACAAAAAAATTAAGAGTTCATTTACCCTTCTTCACTAATAATTTTATGATTGTCAACTCCCTCTTCCTTGCCATCCCTAACCCTAACCCCAACCCAGCTTAGTATTATGTTTTATGAACACCAGGTGCGCCAATAGATCTTGTAATTAACATGGATTATTTCTCAGGGCTCTCATACAAATCTTCTAACAATTCCGCATCCTATTTTCTACACAAAACTGGGCATCACTGTATTAAAAATGTGCTACAAAGGAGATTATCTACTGATTTGATGAAATGCTTTGAATGTAGACATTAATGTCCATATACATTTCTCACCTTCCTTGGTAGGGGGTTCCACCACAAGTACTTAACTTCAGTTTCCTAAAATTTGGACATCAAATGTAGAAAGGACTTATCTTTTTTGGTACTTGGTGGAAAGAAAGAAGCACTTTCCCAGGAAACATCATTTCTTCCGAGAACATGAGTAAAGCTATGGCATCAGTAAATCTAGAGATTGTTTTATCTCTCTGCCAGCCATAAAAAAGGGACACAGGTGACTAATTTGAAGTAGATGACTGATTTTTTTTAGAAGCTAAAGTTAGATCAGATGAATCCCACCAGCTATATGTTAACGTTAGCATCTAGTGAAAAAAATGATTTTATGTCAATGAAAAAGCTCTGTATCAGAAATACAGCTATGCATATTAGTGAGTCTAGCTAAACCCCCATACAGGTGCAACAACATTATGCTACTTGCACCAAATATATTTATTTCAAGATAAGGTTTCTTTGTGTTTCTTTCCTTCCTGACCTACCTTTCTATCTCTTCATGCACTGGAAGACATCATTGCCTAAACAGTTGGTATGTGGTCATAGTTTTTTTTAATTTACTGAAGAAAAAGCATTTGGAAACATATCACTCTCTTCATTGCATATTGCTTGGCACTATTCTATAGTGTAAAAGTGGTTTTAAAATTGGGTTGCTTCCTGTTGCTCAGCTTGTAAGCCTCAAGTCTTTATATAATTTTGCAGCTGTGAAATATCATTTCATTCTAAGGCTGTAAAGAAAATTGCTTCCTTCTCTGTTGTTCAGGAAGGACCACCAAGAAAAGGGGAGAAAGGATCTTGCTAGGAGCTGTGTGGGCTGTGCCTGAGGTCAGAGCAAGGGAAAGTGAATGGCTGCATTTCATGTACACACAACATTTGTTCAGAACATGCTTGTGCCTGGGAGCATGACACAGCTCTGTCAGAGTGTCCTTGCTGTTCAAACCTGTTATTCAGCTACCTCAGTGCTAGGACAGTCCTTAGTCGGGAAAGAAAATTATGCCAATGAAAGCTATTCCTTTTTTTGATATGGAAAAAACGTCAGAAGGGGATAGGATAAGATTAGCAAAACAATTTCCATTGCTGAACAAACACAAATTTCAACCCAGGTCACCAGGGGTGAAATGTCACTACACCAAGTTCTGTAGTTTTGACTTCCCAGTTAATCCTTATTTCAGGGTAATGTAACTCAACTGTCAGCTGGAATACCATGTCCAGCCCCAGCATCCACACCTTCAAAAGGATTTTGAAAAATTGGAAAGCATTCAGAAAACTGCTTCAGGAATGCTTTGAGAACTCTTTAATCCAGCAGACAAAGGCATAACAAGATCCAGTATCAGAGAGCTGTGTTTTGAAACGTTCAGATTAGAAATAAGGGTATGAGAATTGCATAGCCAGGGAGGGACTTAATAGATTCTCCATCACTGCAAACTTTTGAATACAGACTGCTTTATATTGTAAAAAAAGATCATCCTCTGCTAAACTAGAACTATGGATTTGAGGCCAGAATTGGCAAGATTCATCAGAATCCTCTTGGGTCTTTGTAAGCTGTAAGTCAATGAAAAGTAATCTCAAGCATTTTATTTTTAACATGCACATAAAAGTTGGTACAATAGTCTCATACCCAAAAGGAAACCCAAGCCAAGCTTTACATAAATTCTGATAGTTGGTTATTTTAAACTATGCTCTTAAATGCTGATTTGGGGTTTTGGGGGGGGTCGCTTTTTTTTTTTCATAGTAGAGATGTGAATTATAATTTAAACATATACTCAAAGAGCTGGAGAAGAGGTTATGCTGCAAAAAACAACTATGGGGAACTATTAATTCTAGGACCCTTTCTTTCCATACTTATTCAATACCCACTTGCAAAACATAAATTCATCAGATTTGATCAGTATTTAGAGCCATTCAGCTATATTTTCATGTAAAGAATTTAATGTAAATATACTTGAGACCATTCATATTTTTGGTATTTGATATTCTTACTGCAATGATTACCTGGTATTAATCTACTTGAGTGGGTAAGTGATCTAGCACATCCAGTGCAAATACTTGCGCATTCAGATTGAAGTGTGGCATCCAGAGATGTTTGCTTGAATAAAACTTCATTACTTAACCAGAATATGCAAAAGTGCATAAGCAAAACTGAAATTAATTAAAGTTTTAATAATATGTTTAGTAGTTTACATCAGGGTAATGAATATTCAGAGGCAACTAGCATGATACATCAGAGACTTCCAATGCCCTCTTCTATTTTATACATTATTTTTTTAGGCACTATGATTCCCCTTTCACTTATTGCTGCCCCATCTCCTTTTCAATTTAACTTTGTAATTATAGAATCCTTCTGTCACCAGAACTTTCTCGGGCTTTTACTCATGCGTGTTTTCCTCCATCCTGCCCACTCCAGTTCCAGGTTATTTCATGCCAACAGACCCTGAATTTAGAAAAGTATATTGCTTGTGAAAATGAGGAGGTATATGTGCAAATCACTTTGCAGTGGCTACACTGTGAAGTTTTGCTCATCTGGAGTGCATTTTTCCACTGTAGATGAACAGGGCACCTGATTGAAGTTAATAGTACTTGATGCATGCACTATTCATTACATGAAGTAATACTGCACTACTACAGAAGCTGTAGAAATCCTAACCCTTATCTCTGAACACTGAGCCCCAGAAGCTTGTTTCTGAATTTTGCAATGGTTAGAGGGAACAGCACTAAGCCTGTCTGCTTATAGAACATTTAAATAGACAGTGACAGTATTGAAAGCAGTCCTAAGGATGTGCTTTTATAGTCAGAAATTCATCTGCTTTATTTTATTTAAGTTGGCTTAAGAAGAGCTAATAGTCTGAATTGTACCTTTCTGTCACCCCCAATCCCCTCTCCCTTCTCAACAAGTATTCTCATAAGGTTGTTCAATGAAAATACAGGTCTAGGACTAGAAGAAAGATAAATTTCTCCTTATTCCTACCCAGGCTTACTGTCATATATAGAAAAGTGGATTATTCAGATCCTATATAGCATGGCATGAAAAGAGAGATGAATAGACACAGCAGTACTGTCATTTTATATTTCCTGAAGATACTCAAGTACTTTGGAGCTGGAGGCTTTGCAGATACCTGATTGTAATGAAATGCATCCCTTGGAGAAACAATGACACTTTTCAAAATGCAGTGTCAAGTACTGGTGACACCTGCAGGCCCTGTAAAATGATAAATATTCCTGCAGTGCCTTGACTGCTTTATGTTCTGTATGGATGAGTCCTTTCTTGTCCCTGCATAATTTAACACGAATTAAAATACAGAGCATATTTTATGTGTTATTGGTATCAAAATGGATTTCCTGATATGTTTAGGCTGTGCATTCACCATTTATGTGAATAATAAGACATTTCTTTATCTATAAACTGAGTATTTTGTAGTTGTTAGATATAGCTACCTAAAGCACCCCACTCTTTGGTGCTTAATACTCTGGCAATAAACCCAGTTCATCACCGAGAAAATCACTGATCAATTTATTTGAATATTCATAAAGGCTAATTGTTTTTTGAGAATGGACAGACATGCATTAATTCAGGTTCTAGGTCAGCCAGCCAGGAGGCAGCACAGGGGCTGGGTGAGCAGCAAGAAGACCTCGTGGAAGTCAGGGCAGCAGAACTACTCAGGCTTCCCCCAAGTCCTGGTCCAAAGTGGGAAGACGGCACACCTTGCTCCTAGCATTTGTGACAGAGCTGTTCAGATGCCAGACTTGCTCTTGAGACGTATCTTATTTTGTAGTTCTGCTTTCTTATCAGTTTGACCCTTGTACCTTTGGGGAAAAGGACAGAGCCAGCTGAAATGAAAAAAAATTCCTGGTCTCTCCAAGAGGAAAAGACAGATCTTTACTTTTTTTTCTCATATTCACTGTGTGTAAATATTCTCTCTATATAGACACCATTTTCATTTCATAATACACAGTAGTTGGGATCATTTCGTTATTTAAAAGAAGACTCATAGTGAATCCACCCATAGCTGACAATGATCTGTTATTAACTAATAATAAAAAAGAAGGAAGTGAAGGAATGAAGAAAAAAATACCGAATCATTCACATATATATATATATCAAAACTTTACTGGACAATTCAGTCAGAACTGGGCAGACATTAATGTGTGACACTAGGAGCAGAGAGAAGGAGAAAAAACACCATCCATTACATGGAGTTGATGAATGATGTATTAACTGTGCGCAAATTGTATAAAACGGGCCAGGCAGATTGACAAAACTTGGCAAAAATAATTCAATCCACACTGTCAAATTACGCAATAAAAAAAAGCTGGTGCTATCCAAACTGGTACATTTTGCTTTTAAAAAGGCGGAAATAATCCTAGATTCCCAACAAATCATAGATTCCACTTGTTTTGGCCAAATCTCAGTCCCCTTCTAGTTCATGCAATACATGTGAATGTTTCTGTAGTGACACAAATTTTGTTGTTCAGTTTTCCTGGTCCATGATCACATCTATTTATTTCTTCAGATTATGAAAAAACATCTTAAGAAAATAACACAAAGGAATGTAGACTGGACATTATGTTTAGGAGGCTTCCTAAAAAGCAGGACTTGCTGGGTCAGTCATATGTGGCAGATATAATGTTTTAGGGTATTATGTGCTCTACCACCTCATTACCTCATTAAGTAGCAGCTTAATATTATTTCTTTAAAACATTTAGCTGACTTGTTCATAATATGTTTGAAGTATTGAAGGAGAATACTATCCTTTTGTTTAAAACAAGGATTTCAGTGAAATGCTTGTGTATTTCCCAAAACATCCACTGCCAGTCACTATCAGTGAGATATATTTAGGTTTAATTAAAATATCTAATTCAATTGCATCATGTGGTAATAATATATTTTACCCTTCTGTGCTATACATATTAAATTGTTATCACATGTATTCCATCCTTAACATATCCCTGGCATGATTCTTGTCACTTAAAATCTGCTCTGCTGTCAGAAGGAACCATTCATCATATTACTTATTTGCTCGGAGCATCCTCCACTGGGGATGTTTCAGGCAACTCAGTCTTCTCCCACAGCCTGATAGCTCCATCAAGCACACTTTGGGGCTACCATGTTCTGAAAAAGGGCCAGTGAATATGCTTCTTAAGTTTGAAGGACATGTGATCTCAGTCACGGACAGCAATGCGTCACCTCAAAGTAGGAACAAAGGAAAGCCTGAAGTATCTGGAGCTTTCCTAATGAGGTGATTTAGCAGGCTGAGAATTGCCTTTTCCTCTTCTTCATAGCTGCTGTGATGTGAGGTCCACAAACAAGGACAGCATGGTATTTTGGGTGAGTTTTTTCTCCTTTGGGACATGCTGAAACTGATAAGTTTTCTTTCATCTTAGGGAAGTTTTGCACAATTTATTCCTCTGAAACACCGGAGATTGAAACACCTTGAACTAAAGCAAGAAGCTGGAGCATATTAGACAAAAATATCTGTGGCTAGGTTATAGACTGAGTTTGGAGAGGAAAACCACCAGGAGATTATGAACTAAGAAGGAGCAAAGAAAAGTTAGCTGATGCAGCTGAAGAAAAAATATCCTTAAGATTTTGGAACTTTGTCCTTTACTTTTTCCTCCTTTCCAGTTGCATGAACTTGTGCTGTTTGGGAGTAGAGAGAGATGTCGTACAGAAAGCAGCACTTGTAAGAATCTCACTCAACACATTTTCATGAAAGAAATTAACCAGGGACCCAGTTAATTACTCACAGTTCTTGGAAGAAGCTATATTGGCTGCCTTCCTGGTTCCACACATATTGCCTTTATTAGTCGTTATACGGCAAGTGAATCATACATGACAGAGCTGGTCTGGCTCTAATATTTTGAGGTTATCTGGTCCTATTTAGTGATATTCCCTAGAGATCCACATGTCCCTACAGCCCCTCATGGCGGTGAAGAAGGAAGAGAACTCATCTCAAGCGGTCTGTGCTCTCTGCTGTTGTTCATCTCTCTTCTTCAACTAGGTAGTCTCTCAATCCAACCAGAGAAAACATTTGGAGTGGAGGTTAACTGCTCTCATTCATTCAAATCATTTTGGATTTAGGCTAGGTCATCAGCTCTAAAACCACTAGGGCATCATCAAAATAGGGTAAAAAAAAAAAAAAAAAAAAAAAAAAAAAAAAAAAAAAAAGAGGAGCATCTAGTGTCAATTTAGAGAAGGGGAATGATTGACCTCAGATGGCTTAAGAGGTTTTTCTTTTTTTTAATTGTCTTTGAATGTAGTTCAAAGCAAAAATCCAGATCTATGTCATAGAGTGTATGAAACAGAAAATACATATCTGAACATGCATAATGGCAAGCTTTGTCATATGAGATCACTGCTTTCACTCTAGATGAGCAATTTTCAAAGGGTTCTGGGTAGCTCAGGTTCCTCAAACTGCTTTTGAGAATTCAAGGGTTTTGTAACAGGTTCACGACATAATGAACTACAGCTTCTGAAATAGTGTTGAGAAGCACACTTTGGGTTACCATGTTGTGAAAAAGGGTCAGTGAATACCTACAGACTCATTCTGTCCTAAAAGGGAATGGCAGCATTAACATTTCACATCCACCTTCCATCTGTTTTTTTCTGTTCTTCACTAGTTATCTCTCTTCTTACTATGATCTCTTCAAAAACAGTATGGCAGCATGTATCATTAAGCTTTCATCAGGTAAAGTGAGCATCATCCTTCGGATAGAAAAGAATTCCAGTTGAGGAGTAGTTTATATCAGGCTCCCTGTGGACTCCTGTTTTTAATCTGTTAAACTGAATTTGTGAGCCTTCTGGAGAGTTTTCAAAGGTAGATGTGTGAAGAGCAATCACTTCCTCCTCCGAGAAAACACACAAAGGAGAGGCAACTTTCAAATATCTAAAGCCCAAGTTCCTGAAGCAGACAGATGGGCTCAGGGCATCTGGATAGAGCTTGGCTCAAGTTAAATTTTACTGGGAATGAAATGAAAAAGTTGAGAAAGGTGCTAGCACTCTTATTTCCTTTTAAGGAGCACACAGTAATTCATGTTTGAAGTCAGAATCAGGCAAGATTGAGGAAGTTTCATTCATGTCTGCTGTGAAACACAAAGATGACCTTTTTGAGAGGAACAGTTTTATCCACGTTAATGAAGATCATTATTTGGAGTTTGATGAAGTATTGACTCATGTCCTGGGATAGGATGTTGCTCTGTCTCTGGTAGAGACACATTTTAGAGTTGTTTTGCATAGCAAAGCACTGAAAAAAACAGGACCCAAATTACCGCTGCTTAGAGTGCTTTTCTGGCTTGAATCCACTCCAAATTAAAAAACAGGTGCACTATGTCCAAAGGCATTTAGGTGCCTAACTGTCTATGAAAACACTGTGAGCTGTTGAAGATCTTGACAAGTGTGATTAATCTTAAGGGTACACGACATACTCCTGCATTCTCGCAGCTTCTCCTAAGCCATGACCCAATATTGCTGTTACAACCTATCCCACAGGCGGCTGAATTATCACATAGATAAGCTATGTGCCAAATGCTCTGCGTCAGCAGTGGGATATCACATTTTATAATTCCCATTCAGCAAGGTGGCTTTGAATGGGAGTTATTAAGGAGTCACAAGTGGAATACTTGCACAAAGCGACTATAGCTGGGGTGACTCCAGAAGCTGAAACTGAGGAAATTCAAAACCAGGAGTCAGCCACCAAGGACAGACCAGCCCAAGGCTCCAGATAGAAAGTATGCTCAGAAAAACAGAGAAATCAAGGCTACCCAAAACTCAAGAACAAATCAAGAGCAACATCAGGAAATCAAAGAGCTTGTACTAAAAGTCTTGGATAAAGATTAGTTAGGACTGGAACGAGAGAGAAGTTAGCCAATAGGCAGGAACCATGCAGAACCAAAGGGGATGTAAGGCAGTGAAAGCAGTTTGTGGGCAGTTTGAAAGCATTTATTACTCCTTGTGCCTGAATCAGAAACATATGCCAGTGCTCAGACAGGCTTCTCAGGACACTGATCACCTAGGAGAGTACTGAGCCCAGCTCCTGGCTACAGAGCTTGGCTGCTTAGGGCCTGAGGTGGGGAACATATGTGCCCAACATAGCAAATGATCGGTTTATTCATTCGGTGTAGATAAGTCAATTTACAATCAGGGAAGATTTGTATAATGGAATCACCAGATCTCTTAGGTTTCTTCTTTTCCATCCTCTGAAACTCCATGGATCATGTCTTGGGACAAGAATGAGATTGGGGTATATGCTGGGCTCCTCCATCTCTCAGCCTCCTTTGGCTCTGGGGCTGTGCTGCAGCCTTTCATGCACTCCAGGCATTCCTGCCAGATGTGTTCACAGATCAAGACAAGCTCTGCATTCAGGGCTCCAAAGCAGAACAGAGTTTCTGTAACAGCGGTGACAAAGATGTGGTCCTTGCTGTGAAAGAGATGGGCGCACCAGTTGTTTGTGTTTTGTCTCAGTGTGAGACCAAAGACATGGATTACAGTCATTCCTGAAGTGTGGTCACATCAGTAGAATGTATCGTGAAATCTGTAGATTAAAAGTAGGTATATGCTTCAACAGCTTGCTGAATTAATGGCTCTCTAATTGCCAAGGGATGTTAAAAGGTTAGTCTGTGTAAGCACAGCACACAATAGAAGTCAGGCACTCACGCTGGAGAAAAGAAGCAGTAATATTAATATGAATGTGCTTTACACTGACATTGCTGGGTAACTGCTGTCTGTAGCATATAACTATTTCAGTTTTAAAAATGCAAACAAAACCTGCACACTTAACTGACGTATTTTGATTGGCATAAAATTCTGGTTGTATACCAAAGAATAACTATGCTATGTCAGATCAACACCCTCTGCAGTTCTCATGAACCAAACTGTGTATAAATATATATAAAAGTTGTTTTGAATCAAAAATGTCTGTTATCCTTACTACTAGATATGTGAAAAGAATATGTATGAAAAAATATTGATCAAAAAGAAAATGTAACATTCCTGTTTTAAAACAAGGTGTGTAATGAGAAAATAAAAAATATTTATGAAGTCAAACGACTTTTAAATCTTTAAATTCCCCACATACCTTCTAGGATTATAGCAACCTGTGGAAGGTCATTATAGTTATAAGGGAAAAGATTAAATAAGCACTTAAGCAGACATAAATAAAACAGACAGGTTAAAAGCTATTAAATTGAACAAGACTAGAGGGGAACTTATCAGTGCCGCAAAGGAATCTAAACTAACCCAGAAGGAAACAAACCCAGTGTTGAGAATGGTTAATGGAAAGCAGCAACTCTGGAAGTACAAAATCTTATAAAGTCCCAAGTCAACTGTACCAGAGAGTTCTTGTGTTATAAGGAGGAAAACAAAGAATTTATTATAGGAAAACTTCTGTAGAGAACTTCTGAGTTTTCCCCTGAAATAACACAAAACAGGATATCAAACTTGTGTAGAGATAATAAGGTAATGTGGTTGAAAACCAGTGGCTGGAAGAAAGCCTATGGGAACAGCCTGCCATGGTGTTTGCTTCAACAGCTGCTCAGCTTGAGGGCCAGACCCCTTCCTTCCACACAGCTATCTGTCTGCCTGGGGACAAAAATGGGAGCCTGAAAAAAAGGCTTGAAAGTGGAGTATAATTCAAGAAGAAGCATTCGTCTAAGGAAAAAGTCAGGATGAAGGAAAGCACCCCCTTCTGACTTAGGAAACACTGAAAGACAATCAGCCAGTCATCTGGTTCGGAGTGTGCAGGAAGAAATAACACACCTGCTGTCGAGGTGCTGGGGGCTGATGAAGATGCAGTGGCTGCTGAGCTTGTTGGGCCACAGCTAGAAATGTAGTTTGACCTCTAAATTAGTAATTTCATTTCTCCCAGGGAAAACTAAACAGGCAATATGTGAAGGCAAAATATGTAATGAAAAAGAAAGAGGATTTCTTTAGTTACGCTTGTGTTCCAGAGGTTTAGCTCCCCTGAGCTCACTGAGGGATGTTTTCGCTAATAAAGTTTTTAAAATGAGGGATGGATTATACTCCAAGGATTGATATCTCTAAGTATGTCTGATTTTATACATTTCTCAGTATTTATATTTCTTTTTTTTTCCAATTTTTGCCTAAAAAACAACAACAAAAACACCAAAACAAAAAATCCACCCCCCAGTTTTTAACTAGTTCTGTATCCCCCAAAGAGACAGGAGTATGCATGCTTCCTAGGGAGTGAAAAATAGCATACAATTTTGGGTAGAAAGTTAATTAAATACCGAATCGATTTAAAATGTGATGGAGGCTGTCATTTAAAAAAAGTACATGCTGCTGTCATGCAAAGGTACCTCTGCAACTTCGTTCTCTGTTTCAAAAGCTACAGTCTGCCAAATTTGGGTAAATGTTGACTTTTAAGTGATGTACCAACACACTGCTCAACACATCATTAACAACATCAGTTAAATGCAGGTCACTGCATTAATTAAGAGTGCATCTGTTATAACTAATAATTTTGTTCTCCCTAATTTTAATACACATTTTTGCCAACATGTTTACTGGAAACATTACAACATCTTCCTGCACTGAGAAAACCCAAAGGGCTTATTCATCTGGTTCAACTGTATTCTTGTTCAAACAGAGGGTCACACTGAAATCAAAGGATTGCTCTTTTGCAGAGAAGGCAGGTCTAAGATTTGACTTAAGACCACAGTACATCTGCAGGAAGCAGAATCCTTTTCCACAGGCCACTTAAGTCATCCCAAGCAAAAAGGATACCAACATCAAAGATGCACCAAGGAATGCCAATCACAGCTGCAGTTGTGGAATAACCCTAGAGTCGGGAAGGGAAGGCTTAGCATCCTGTTTTTTGTTTTTTTTTTTCTCTGTGCATGCCATGATTTGATGTGTAGTTAACTAAGACAGGGCTGGGAACCCAAACAGTGTAAGAAAAGCAAACTCAACTCAGGCCAAGAATGTTTTGTCCTACCTCATATTTAGCCCTTAGGTGATCAAGCCCTGCATGCTTTTAATTTTACTAGCTAAGGATATTTTAAAAAATATTCAGAGAACAAACGTGTCCGAATATTGAGCGTGACACAAAATGTCATGAACGCTTAAAGTTGCAGGTCCTTCAGCCAAAGGAGGAGGATGCGAAGGGAAGGAGGGTGTTTTGTCAGATCCAGGGCGAGAATGTCCCTGCATAAATACAAGGCTGGGGATTGGACGTCGTCTTAGGGAAGGGGTGGGTGGGGGGAATCAAAGGGAGTTAGGTCTGCCCGCCAGGTTGCTGGAGGCTGGCAGGGAGGAGCGGAGCCGCGGGGGAGCGGGGAGTGTGGGGCGGCGGAGGGGAGGCGGGCAGCGGGCGGGCAGGCTGGCTGGTGTGAGCTGTTTGGCCACCGGAGCCAATCGAAAGCTGGGGCTTGATCCTCTCCCCGGGCAGTGACTGCGCGGAGCCAGTGCCGAACTCCCCTCCACCGCCGGGACCCGGCGAAGCCGCCGCGCTCTCGCCACGCACCGCTCTCCGCCACTGCGCGCCTATGGGCATCTGCAGCCAGAGAGGGCTTCGCACCACCGCCACCGTCACCAGCGGCACCCGCGGCAGCAGGAGAGGGCGACGACCGCCACCCTGCTTCATCGCCCCTTGGAATCTATAGCGGGCAGGACGGAGCGCGCTGCAGACCCTTCCCCGCCTCAGTGCAGGTATGGGGCTGCCGGGGGGCGCTCGGCCGCCTGCTCCGGCCCCGCTCCTCCTGCGGCCGCCTTGCTCCCCTCCTCCTTCTCCTTCCCTGCCCTCTTACACTGCGGTCCCTCAGCGAGGCAGCAGTGCGGGGTGGCGGGCAGGGCCCCCGGGCGCGGTGGCGATTGACAGCGCGGGACCGCCCCGCGGAGCCTCCGCCAGTTTCTCCTTCCCGGCCCCGCGGGAGCTCCGCGGGCCCAGGGCGGGCGGCGGCCTGCGGACGTCTCCGCGGGGCACAGCGCCTTCCGCGCCCTCGCTGCCGCCCGTGGGGTGGCCGCAGGGGCTCGTAGTTAAATTAACGAGCGCCAGCTGCAGCAGCGACGGCGTGTCAGTGCGCTGCCCTGAGCGCTCTCGAACTTACCTGAATGGCCAAGTCCCGTTGGGTCCGAAGCGTCGCGCCTCCGCTCTCCCTCCCAAGTAAAGAAAAAATAAAACGGGTAAAAAATCACGTCGTGCTTGAAACCTGTGCCCCTTTGTACCTTTCTTTCTTTGCTTTGGGTTAATGATGGTTTGCGATTATGAAACCCCGCAAGGGATCAGCTCCAAAAGCAAATAGCATTACTTTAAGTCGTGAATTGGAAATATCTATACATGTATATGGATGCACTGTTTTCTTTTGATGTAGGTTTTTTTTTTTCTCTTGCAAACAAGGATTATAATACAAACCCATGTCTGTCTTACAAGGGGCTCTTGCTTGACTGCTAAAGCTAAGGAAATGTTTGCACTCTCACAGGTCTTGCAGAATTGGAGTCACAGGTCTTATAAAAACTTGCAGTGGCATTTGGCTAAACAACTCTTATTTTTAGCATGCTATTGTGAAAGTGGTTATATAACTTTTGGTGGATTTTTGAGGACAAAATTAACAGCTTGTAACAAGTTAAACCTCCTTTTTCTCCGAAAGAGGAGAAATAAACAGAATGAAAGCCCAAGGAGTAGAGTCAGGTGAACTACAGCCTGACATATGACCATGACTGAGATTCCCGAAGGAAAAGTCTCGGATTAAGTTTTCCCAAGAATCATGAAGCAGCAGGTGCGAGCAATGTCTGTGCAGAGTCCCAGTTAGCAAGCTGCTTATCAGGCCACTTCAAGGCTGTTTCTTGCTAAACCAGGGAGAAATCAACAGCACGTTAGAGTCTTTTCTTCCCACCGGTACCAATTCAATACAGATACTGTTTTCCCTTAGGGGATTAGTTTGTTGCTTGAACTCCAAAAGTACACATTGCCTGAAATATTTGCTTAGAATACCTGATGTATCTAAATGCAGATGTTTCACTTGCTAAACTCAGTGCTTATTTCTCAGGCTGGCCTTCCCTCATTTCTTTCCAAAAGGTAAAGAAAAATAATACTCTAGAATTTTAAAGAAATGCTTGAAAAAATAATTGAAGGAACAACAATCTGCTTATTACTGAGAGCCAGGACTGAGGGTTCTGTCTTGGTTTTCAGGCTCCCAGCAAGGGACCTCTCTCTCTTGCTTTTGTTGCGTGGTCCTCATGAGCTGCCATCATCCCGGATGTGCAGTGAAGTCCTGAACTCTAAACATTTGTCTGTAATTACTGTGCAGCTGAAGAGAGCGGCCTGATTTCCTAAATCACTGCTGTAGGATGCGTGAGAAACATAGCAGGTAGAATTTTGCCTTCTCACCTCCCTTGCAGCCAGCTGTTTATGCAGAGCTCTTGTGCATGGGGAGGAGGTGCATCTGGTAGCAGTGAGGTTTGCTTAGCCTTCCTTTGCAGCATGGTAAGTGAAAGATGTGACAGTGAAAAGCATCAGTGAGACCTCTAAAAGGGTGGTGCTATAAAAATAAATGCCATTAGCTCTACATTTTGAGCTGATTGTTTAGCTAACCTTTTTGCTTTTTGTTTATCTTTCAAATAGATTGTGCTGTCGTGAAACATAACTTTCAATGTGGAATAGAGCAAAGGTATGAGAAGTTGAAGAATTCTCTGCAAATTTTGTTTTGTTTTGTTTTGTTTTTTCCCCATGGCAGTAGCTATGGGTAAAAACCTAATAACTGAATTGCCAACTGAACTATATTGATATATTGGAAAATGCTTGGTTTCAGTCACCATTTGTCAATGCTTATGAAAAGTGTAAATCACGTAGATCCAGATCCTCTCTTTTGTAAGAAGTAGTTTATTCCTGCTGCAGTTTTGCTTGATAAATTTGGCAACTGGTAAATTCCAGCTGCTCAGTTTCATAGTTCTATATACTACTACTAAATTCACATTGAAATGATTTGACCTTAAACGTCAGAAACTGGTAAATTGTAATTTGGAATGGGTAAATTAGAATTCACCAGTTTCGGATTCTTGCGTTAGAATGGTTTTGATGAGCAGTTCAAGGCACTATGCAGATTTACAGACATCCGAAGAGTCTTTTCAAGAGCAGCACGAAAAGGTCTTTCACTTTGCTCTTGCTGACGCTCATGGGTGTGGTTGTGCATTTATATTAGTGCTGTGGTTCGTGTCAGGAGTGTACTTTTGACGCCAGTCCTCCAGTTGTTCCCACTTACTGTCCATCTTCATATACCTCATGGTGGGCCAGCTGGATTCCTTTAGGATGAATCTAAAGTAGATGTGCTTGAGTCATTGCTGGAAATTCAGTCTGTGGGACCAGACCAGAACTGGCCTGAACTAAAACCTTGCAAAACACATATAGTGTCTTCTATGCTTAAGTGTTTTGCTTTGTATGTCTGTTCCTGTTGGACTGTGCTAACACAGACCTGGTCCATCTGCAGCACACTAGTGCCGGTGCACCACTGCACCATTTGGAGCTGCTACTAACTGCCTTTCCCAAGGGCATGGGCTAATCACCACTTCTTGCACCATTGCCTAAACATATGTCACCAAAAAACTCCTGGCTCAGGTGAAGACCACAGTCCTGCAACACAGAGTGGCAGCCCTACTTGTGTAGGGTCTGAGATCTCTTCATGTCTAAATGAAGTTGGCTTTTTTTTTTAGTAGTCTGGAATGTGATAGTGGACTACTTGTTACGTGGGAACTTGGGATAAGGCAGGCTTGTGCTTGACTGCTGAATGTGAACACAGCCGTTGTCCTTAGGAAGGGACAGCTGGTGCTTCTTCATGGCTGTTTGCCTGTCACTGGCTGTGTAGCCCTCTGGTATATAAAGTCTCAGAAGGCTGTGTTTATGTTCCTCATAGCTTATGGGACTGGTGAGAAATGTTAAGTTGAAGCTTAAAAACTGTCATTTAGAAATGCTGCACCGTGTTTCCTGGGTGTAGTGTTGTGGCTGACTGCACTTCCCATAAGGCACCAGAGTTACTGTTTTGGAGAAGGTGCCATCTGTGGTGGCAGTTCTAGGATCCCAGCACATGATGGGAAACATGCTCTGGCTCTTGAGCTCATTTGCCCCAGATAAGTGGGGAAGTGCAGTGCTCAGGGAGATGTTTAGAAACATCCATGTAAAACCTGAAGCTTTCGATTAAAACACGTTAAAACACTTTTTTCTGCACCTTTCACTGTAAAGCAGAAAACTTTGCCGTTTTCTGTTATTTGGTGATTTGGCTGTCTCTTTACAGTTGTATATGTTTTACTTTAGTTTGCTGCTTTTGGGGAAAATTATTTTAAGTACAGAAAGAAGGTTCTGTTAATTACAAACGGTTATCTTTTGAATGAAAGCATTTATAACTTGAAAATATATTATTGGAGCAGTGAGGGATCAAATCCTTCTTACTCAGCAACAGAAGATGGTCTTTGCTGTAAAAATTGGGCTTCTTACTAACTCTTCAGTTTTGCACACATTTTCATGGGTCATGATGGAAATCATGGGGTTACATGTGGATAGCATGAATGATAAAAGATCCTCCTGGTTCACGGCGACTGCTCCAAGACTGCTTTTAGATCACAGAAAATGTGCTATTCAGAACAGGAACTGAGAAACAGGAGGGCTTTTCCTTCTCAGATGGCTGTATTTCTGTTGCTGGAGGTTGTCTACTGCAAGCCCTATTCCAATGCATAGCTGCTCTGTGAGTTGAAGTACAGATTTTAACTTGAATTGTGTACACTATTGACATATCACTTGAAACCATGGTATTTCTTGCTGTCAGTGCATTAAGCCATTTATTTTCATTTTTAAGAAGATTTTTGAAGCCAGTTTCAGAAAGAAAAACAGACCATGAGAATCTGTCTTGCTCCAAGATGTTAAAACAGGGCAATCTGTCTTACAATATCTGGTGTGATACAATCATGGCAACTTCAGTTGTAACATGTCTTTGTCAAAAAGTCATCTTACAGCATCTACTTTTCGCATTCATCTTTTTCTTCTGGGCATAACCTGAAAAAATCTCCTTATCTATGAGATTTTGTATATTTTTTTTTTCTTTGTTCCTGTCTACGTAGTATCTGTAAGAGTTATAGCAGCATATTTTAGATTAGTCATAAAACTAAGGGGATTTTCTAAGGTCAGTTTTTTTCAGAGGCTATATTGCCATATAGAATTATACTTTAACTGTGTGCGCATGCTAGTGTCTTTACTACAAGTGTCTTTATAGAATGAAAAAGGTAAATGCATCTCTCATTCCAGCCAGTTTTAGTCATTATTGTTTGGGAAATGGTGTTTTAAGAAACCATAATTTGAAAAGTAGCTAAGAGGAAATGAAAACTGTGATATTTTCTAAATACAAAATTCTCATAAAGATTTGATTTCTGACTATTTTGTATTAAGGAAGTGGGAGAAGTAAAGTACGCTATGAAAGGAAAAATATTATCTACCCTCCAAATTTCATTTTGGAAGCAGTTTTTATTGAGTGTGATGGGCAGTGAACAAATAAAACATCAGACTGTGGATTTAACAGCAATAAATCTTAGAAATTTCCTGAATTTTTAACTTCTCTTAAAACTTGGAAGCAGCATTTGTACAGCTCATAGAGAATGCGTTGTTGACCTTGTCTTGTGCAAACACTTGCTAGCGTTAGAAAACTGTACTGAGCTAGTGCTACTAGTGAACAAGCTGATCGCCCTCATTTGTGTGCAGTTTTGTTGTGGTTTCCAGCCATGTCTAGTCTGTTCTATTACTCTGCTTTAAGTGCTGTTATAATGCTAAATAGCCTGATGTTCTACAGTAGTGCTAACAAAAAAAATAAACAGCACTGTAAAAATTCTTCATGATGATTTCTGGCAAGATACTGCAGTTTTTTTCCTGGTGCAAATCTCAGATCTAATTGCATTTCCAGTGAGGCCAAAACACTAATTTGGCGTAGAGTTACGTGAGATTCTGACCATAAATCTGGCCAGTCTCCATACTGATAACATCTGGAAAGCTGTCATTTAAAAATATGAAGGAGAACTTGGGATAGGGGTGTAAATAGTGGGTCAGAGCTTCCATCCAAGATGAAAACATCCCAGCTCTTGGATGTTAGCTGTCTGTGCTCTATGGAGGTTTTTTGTTATGATCCATCTATTGTTTTTCAATTCTGTTCCATCAGCATAGTTTGGATCTCAGTGTCCTTTGTGAAGAACAAGAAGTGTTTGGCAGGTAAAGATGACAAGGGACTATGTGAACATGTTGCATGACTTAATGGATACATCCGGTAAAATCTCCTATAGAAAAGTGAGATGGCTGTCAATTGTATTTAATTTTAATTTGGTCTCTGCCTTGCACCTTTCAGATAACTACACACAGTGGCTTTATATTAAGCATACTTGCAGTCGTTGGTCTATATTGTTCATTAATGAAGCTCATGGAAATTTTGCCTGATCCTTTCTTGAGAGCGGCTTCTGCTGAGGTGTTCCTAAAAGTGTATACTTATAAACTGAAACAGATTGTAAGCACCTTGGATTCTGTGTAGGCAGGGAAAGACTGTGGATCTGCCTCTTTAATATGTCCATTCTTTACTGAAGCTGAGCCTTAAGTAAAATCATAGCCCAGAATTTCTGACTTCTTAAATGTATCCGAAGCTGCAGATTCAAATGTCACAGAAAATGATAATTAGGAAAATCTATTGGCTTTTTAAAAGATCACAGAAAAAATGTGAAAGTAGCACTTTTGTATGCTATGTTTGTGATACGTGACCTTTTTTCTTTATAGGAATCCTGAAACAAGGCAAACAAATGCACGCAGTTGGAAATTGACCTAATTTATATCATTGAAACTGTCTTGATTTCAGGTTTCCAAAGTCCTTTCAGTCATGTATGCAAGGTTATTCAACAGCGCAATGTAGGCTATTTTATTTTAATTGTAGGACAAATCCCACCTTTGTCTGCTAAATGCCTCCCAAATGAAGAGAAGTTTTCAATACAGTTTGTACTGTAATAAATCCCACTTGGTTTTCTTTATCTGCCTTTCTTTTTCTTTTTAAATCATCTGCACTTGATGTTCTCTCTTCTTGAAGGAGCATTGAAAAAACTCAGTCTGCTATTCACAAGCTACAGTCTACTGTTTTCTGAATTCTGCAATTCAAATGCCGGTTGCTTTATCCTTCTACTCAGGTAGACTGCTTCCAACTAGAAAAATATTTTTATATCAGTATTTCAATAGCTGACTTTAAAAGTATGATGCATGCAAACACTATTTTGAGTGCCTATCAGAAATTTCCAATTTTCTCCTTATAAAAATAGTCTTGTTTCTTTCTTTTTTTGGTACAAAAAATAGTATTTTATAAAACTCAGGTTTCTTTGGAACCAAGTTTATTGTGTCATTCCAAGTTGAGCCTAGTTCTTTTCTGGACATCTCGAAGGTTTCTTTAAAAGAAGGATATGATATTACAGGAAGAATGTTACTCTTGTTTGCCAGAGAGCTGTACTATGTTTACTATAATAAGATTAAAGGAAATTTGAAAGTCAACTTTAACTCAGTGGGAAACTGATAAACACATGTTGTACTTGCAGAAACATGCTGCCCAATACTATTAGGAAATTTATCATTATTTATTTAGCAGTCTGGACTTTATCCGACAAACAGATTTGTTGTCCTTTTAAAACTAGGCCAGACATTGAAAGACTTAACAATATGGATGTGATTTTCAGAATCTGAACTATTATTCTGGCATAGCCATCTCATGTGGCTTAGGATTGGGACTCTCATACCATAGACTCTCAAAATAAGGTGTCTGTAGCTTATGGATCCATTGCTGTCCAAAGTCTGTGGTTTAATTCCTGGCACTTCTGGTTAGGTCAGCTATTACAGCCACAGTCATAAACAGCGTTTTTCAGAATCTGAGCAAGCTAGGCAAGGGTGTAGCTGCTTGGAAAAGTTATTCTGAAAGAGAAGAAACCAGCAGCGTCTTTGGATCCATATCTGGTGTTGGCAGGCTCTACTGTTGAGAGGCAATGGCAATCCAGTCTCATATTTACTAGTGTTTGTTTATTTGTGCTTTGGCCAGTGTTTCAGCTAGAGAGTGAATTCTGGAGAAAGAAAAGGCCACAGAGATGACTTTCTATTCCTAAGTACATGTTAAGTGGTCATTTTTACATAGACACAATGCTGCTTACAAATCAGTAAAGTAGAATGAAGTAATTTTGATATGAAGTGCATGCAGGTTTTTTGTTTTGTTTTTGTTTTTTTTAATATCAAGAGTAGTGGGGAATGCACAATCACAATGATACACACAAGTGACTACTGTAAGTATCAGCCCCAGAATGTCAAATATTTTGCAGAAGTGGGCAGCTACTCACTGTGTACTTCTAAGCACCGGAAGAGGTCAGTGGACTATTTCTGCCATGTGTTGGTAATTATTAGGAGCTTCAGGATGGAGTCATATCAGTTATGGAAGCTACTGCTGTGAGCTGTTCATGCTGTGTATATAGGTGATACAATTATTTGATAAATAGGTGGTTAGGGAAATGAGTTAATTTCTAAGCTGCTGTCAGCTTTGAATTACTCAGAAAAGAGACCAAAACCCGAGGATCATTCTTTGTATGAAATTTATGGATTTTTATCCTATTCATGAAGTCACCCCAAAATACTGATTTCTTCTCCTGATACCCATCATCTCCAGATGGGAATGTGAGTTGCTAATCTGCTCTGAGATACTCAAGTCTGAAGAAATCTGTCTCATCCCATTCAACATGCTTGTGCTGAGAAGGAGTAATCTCACTTCTGCATTCCTCTTCCACCCAACATAATCTTTGAAGGCCTGTGGAGTCAGTGGAAATGATCTTTCTGAGAAGGAATAATCTCATTTCTCCTGCATTCTTCTCCCACCCAAAATGATCTTTAAAGGTCTATAGAATCACTGGAAATAACCTTTCCCAGGCTGAGTTATTATTTCATTATGGCCCATGCCTCTCTATTGTAACTGTGGATGAAGTACAGTTCAGCATGTTGTGGAGTCCCCGAGACTGTCAGCAACCTGGGGAATTTTTGTTTTGGTTTTAGGTGGTCTATTTAGACAGTGGAACTGCAAATGCATGGGCGAGAAGCTTGTACCAAGGGTTTCTTGTCTCAGGGAAGACTGTTGTGTATCTAACTCCACTGTCAGTCCAAGCTTCAGGTAATAAGGGAAGGCAAGTTCTTCTGCAGATCTGTCCTGGGCAACTTGGCCTGCAGATTGGAGAAATCTCTGTCTTGATTTATCATTAATTAAAGCAGAATATTACCTATTTGAACTCTTCTGCTTATCTTCATCCACATAGATAGGCTACAATTAAGAGTGCTTGCTGTTCGCTCCATTATATGCGAATTGTAATTCAAGGCTGCGGCAAGTTGCCAGTTCATCTCCCCACTTGGACGCCAGCTTCATTTAATCGTATAAATAACTGGATAGCAGTCAAATGTGATTGACTTAAGCTGTTACTTTTTCTGAATGTGTAAAATATAGGGAGCGTGAGATGGCAATGCTGTGCTTGTTCCCCCACTCCAACACCGAAATTTAGGTGTATTTTTTGAGAATATTGAAATTTATTCTTTTTATCATGGGTTTAGATTTATCTTTACTGTTCACAGGACAATGCAAAATTGGTTGTTGTTTTTTTTTTATTGTCAGATTAGAATTTGCATGGTTAAATTTATATTAATTAAAGATAAGCTTAGTTTCTCAGTGAAAGTGAACTGTATTTTAACTGCTCCAAATTAGATTTCCCCTCCCTCAAGGTATTCATTTTTCCTTTAAAAACATTTGAAAACTCGATTATTTTACTGTGACTAAGGCCAATGCCTTAATTTGGACATCAAATGCACTGTAACTTTTGATCTTCCAGCTGTATGATATGAACAGCTAACATAGATAGCAGTTAGATAGCAATGCTGGTGGAATTTTTTGGGTGAGAGTCATACTTCAATTTTGCTTTCAAGTAAGTACTCTCTTCTTGCTAGCTGTAAATCTTTCCTAAAGGTTCTGTGGTGGCCTTCTGCTTTCTTTATATGACCAGTTTCTTTGTGGTGGTAGAATCTAGTGGTCTCTTTAAAGTGTGTTGGAGTTTAACCCCATCCAGGACCTAATCACCAGCCAACCACTTGCTCACTCCCCCTGTGGTAGAAGGTGGGAAGAATCAGAAGAATAAAAGTGAGAAAACTTGTGGGTTGAGATGAAGGCAGTTTAATAGATAAAGCAAAAGCCTCACATACAAGGAAAGCAAAACAAGGAATTCATTTAGCATTTCTCATCAGTAGGCAGATGATCAACCATCCTAGGACAGCAGGGTTCCATCACACTTCATGGTTATTTGGGAAGACAAACACCATCACTTCAAACATCTTCCCCTCTTCCTTCTTCCCACAGCTTTATATACTGAGCATGATGTCATGTGGTATGGGATTCCTTAGGTCCTGGCTGTGTTCCCTCCCAGCTTCCGATGCACTCTCAGCCCACTCACAGGTGGAGTGGGGTGAGAAGCAGAAAAGGCCTTGACCCTATATGAGCACTGCTCATCACTAATTTAAACACCCATGTATTATCAACACTGTTTTCAGCACAAATCCAAAACATAGCCTCCTACTAGCTACTATGAAGAAAATTCTTGTCCCAGCCAAAACCATCACAAAGTGTTGATCGTCCAGTGTCTATTCCTGCTTTGTTATGCTGTCTGAAGCTGTGCCTGTGGTGTCAGTTTAGCTTGGCATCGCTCTAAACTCATGCTGAAAGGGTCATCCTGTCTTAATTCTGTTATGGACTTTCTTTGTGCCATCTTGCATGTGTGAAATTGTACACTTGACATCTGAGGAAATTGGCACAGAAGTTGTGCTGTAAATGTTGGCTCAAGTGTTAAAATACCGTATGTCCTCTAGACGACAATGTTCATAGGTTCAGACTCCTTGCATGGTTTCTTGAAAACCCTGTTAGTACTGGGTGGCCTTAGTAGTCTAGATAGACGGGCTCAGTTGCTAAGTGTGGAAGATCTTTAGAGGTTGCTGTTTAAGAGTCAGTCTTGTCATGGGTTCAGGAGCATTGTGTTTTGGATTTTTCTGCTTGGGAACAGTGCTGATAACGCCAGTGTTTATTAGTTATGGCTTGGAGTGTTTAGGCTGGACAAGGACTTTCTGAGTTTCATGCTCTGCCAGGGAGGAGGGGAGCTGGGCGGAAGCAGAGACAGGGCACCTGACCCAAACTGACCAAAGAGGTATTCCATACCACAGCACGTCATGTCCGGGA
>JASSUY010033083.1:0-15492 GCA_032466535.1 Forpus xanthops
ACAAGGTCAGACTTAACCAGGGGAAGTTTAGATTTGATATAAGGAGGAAGTTCTTTACTGTAAGTGTGGTGAGGCACTGGAATGGGTTGCCCAAGGAAGTTGTGAACACTTCATCCCTGGCAGTGTTCAAGGCCAGGTTGGACATAGCCTTGGGTGACATGTTTTAGTGGGAGGTGACCCTGTCCATGACAGGGGGTTGGAACTAGATGATCTTAAGGTCCTTTCCAACCCCAACTATTCTATGATTCTGTGAAGTTCAAAATGTCAAAAAGCTAACCATAGAACTCTGAAGTTTTGACATGAGGTGAGGATCTGCATTCTTCTGTGTCATTGCTGCACTTTTATTTCACACTGATAGTTTCACCATGACAGCAGAAGTTGAAAACACAAAGAAGATGTTTGCCACTGAACTGTAATACATGTTTAGTAATACAAGCTTTGGATGTGTTGATCAAGAGTTAAATGTAGTAAATAAATCTGCCAAGTAGAGCAATTTGTATTTGTGACTTTCTGAGTGATGGGTATTTTCTTGGGCAAAGCTAAATGTGTTGCTGGATTGGAATGCCACTTAAATGTTTGGGAAGGAGCAGAATCTAAATGACAGTTCTTTCATTCTTTGGTTTTCTAAAAATCCTTAAAAACAAAATTGTAAAAACATCTCAGACCGTACTTTTCATGTATTTGAAGAATCCACTCTAAAATCTGCTGAACAAAAATCTATTTTTCAGGTTTTTTCTTCTGCACTACTTTGGCTATCTGCCATCTGAAAGGAAATAATTTCTGCCTTTAAAAGGATTTTCCATCACATCTATTTAATTTTCATAAAAGAAAGTTATAGTAAAATAATTGATATATCGGGAGAATATGGTATTCATGTTCAATTTTTATTAAATTTCAAATCCACATATAAAATATATCAGAGGATGGAGCTGAAATGTTGTGTTTTTTTTTTTTTACTTAAAACCCAGATATTATAACCTGTAGCTGTAGGGGAAATAGATAATAATTTGTTATGGAGATATCATTAACAATTGCAATTTAAATATTTCAGCTTTTATCCATTTTTATATAATTATACACCTTATTGTACACATACTTATTTAGGTAACTGTTAGTTCATGAGTACTTTCACACTTTTTTCTTAAGTCTCAGTCATTTTCATTTGCTTGTGTTTTATAATTTTGTGTTTAAACCTGGAGTGCCAAAAAGGTGGTTTGAGCATTTGGGATCAAAACCAGAATATTTACCAACACTTTACCTCAATTTCAGCGTCATTGCAGGGTACTTTTAATTTGCACAATTTTCACTTCACAGTTGAATTTGGTCTAGTACTTTTACTAATGCTGAGATCTCTACCCTTCCCCTTTCTACCCCCTGGGAAGCTTGGAACATATGTTGAGAATCCCCATTGTATGTTGCAGGATGGTTTCACGCCTTTGGCAGTAGCTTTGCAGCAAGGTCATGACCAGGTGGTTTCACTGCTGCTTGAAAATGATACAAAGGGAAAAGTTCGTCTTCCTGCTCTTCACATCGCTGCTCGCAAGGACGATACGAAGGCAGCAGCTCTGCTTCTGCAGAATGACCACAATGCTGACGTGGAGTCAAAGGTCAGTTGTAAAACCAGAAAAGGTTTGATGTTATTAAGTGCTGACCACATATATAGCATTCAGTGAAGATCTCTCTTAGCGTGAAGTATTTTGCTGCAGAGTTACTCATGACTTTCTCCTCTAATGTGTGATTGAGAATAACATTTCATTTGCTTCCTTTGCCACTTTCTCCTCTTTTGTTTAAATTTGGGTTAATTTCTCCTGTAGAAACTTTGCAGGTGGAAAATTTTGCTTACTGCAAAATATTATTATAATTATTATGTTGAGAATGAAAACGACTGAAATGAAAACACTAGCATGTGGTGTGCTATAGGTGTTGTACAGTTACTTGATTAGTTTTTTGTGCAGTTGCTACTTTAGGAACTTTGGTAAACATGTAACAATTAACATTCAAAATAATCATTCAGCTTCCATTCAGTCAAGCTTCCTTTGTGTGCAGATTGTGCTGTCATCTGAGCTGCTATGCCACATAGCAATCATGAAGCTTTCTGCATCCATATCACCAGTGGTGAACTAACCGTTCATTTTTTCCCCCTCTTTGCTTCCAAATGTGTTAACCTAGATGATGGTGAATAGAACAACAGAGGTATATATAAATATATATATGCATCATCACTCCTTCATGACTTAGTGCTGCTGCATCATTTCTTCCTCCTCCTTTTTGCATTGCCTTTTATAGGATAGATACCTGCTTTAGATTAAATGAATTAGCATGTGCTAGAGAAGACTGTAGTTTAGACACCAGGGCTTTCTGCAGCTGAAACTACGGTTTAAAAGAGTAAGCATTCTTGAGAAATAACTGCCATAGTAAAAAAAAAACATATTGTGTAAGATGGAGTTTTCAGGGTTCCTCATGAAGCATATGTTTATCAGATGTGTTAAGAGCTGCAGACAACCCTGTCCTGTTGTGCATCCAGGTCTGATTATAGGCTTCTGCATGACACTTACCTTGATGGTGTCAGCAAATAGAATGATCTGAGAGTGATTTTATACCTGCAAAACTCCCAAAGCAAGGCAGTGGCAGCTAGCATGGCTTGCTAACAATTTAGAAATGCATCTAGTTCCCATAAGGTTTCATATTTTGCAGGACTGATGGAATTGCTGCATGTTTTAGCATTTTTTTAAACAGAAGTGAAACTACTTATATATGAAAATAAGTTGCTGAAGTAATTGTATGAGTAAGACATCTTCTAATTAGAGTGGTAACTTGTGGTGTCTGAACATAACCCAGTGTGGTTGCCCACAGTGGGAGACTGATCTTCATGGTACTAACCCTTGGAAAAGAAAAGTCCATATTAATAATTAAAGTTGTCTTTGATGTTGTTTTCATTAGCATCTACTTTGAATTTATAAAAACCTGTTAGCAAGTGTCATTAAATTATTTGTATCTGAACTTCTGCAAAGAATCTCTAAGAGATTTGACTTGCAAGACTGACATAATACTGGTAACAGCTAGATATTTCTAGTTAGAAATTAATTTCTTATACAAGACAGATCATTGCTTTAATACTCAAATGTTTTGTTGTTGTTTCTGGAATAACTGAAAATTTTATCCTATTTCTGGTCTTATAGAATAATTATGTTAATTTCTTTCCCTCCTGCATAGCAATATGATTTTATTTAGACTCTTTAAGAATCTATAAATAAATGTCAGTGAGTGAAAACTAGTACAGAATTGGAATGGTGACTTGCAGCATACTCCTATTACTAGCTTTTGTCAGTGATGTGATACAAATTTTGGAGTAGAAATGAGATACAAAAACCCCAATATCTATTGGTTTTCTTTTGTTTTTTTTTTTTTTTCCAGAGTGGGTTCACTCCTCTTCACATAGCTGCTCACTATGGAAACATCAATGTAGCTACATTGCTGTTAAATCGGGGAGCTGCTGTGGACTTCACTGCAAGGGTAAGTGTGAAATCTTAGTAATGTTTAGTTTGCTTAATTATCACTCTGAAACACTTTTTTCCACAAAGGTCTGACTGGCCTAGTTCCGTTATCGTACTGTACAAAGGGAATTTCCCTGAGCTGCTGAACTGAACCTGAGCTCTAGTCCTCAGCTTGTGAAATTTCTGTTCCTTTCATAGTTTCAGTGTTGTAAAAGCTAGGCTGGGATTCAGTGATAAAATAAATGCTTCCACTTGTAGCTTTAACATATGGCAGGAGTGCTGTCCCTGACAAATTCTCCTCCATATGCAGTTGTTTCCGATGAACATAAAGAGCAAGTGTACTGGTGAATAAAACAGCTGTGCCTTCTATACATATAAAAGAGTCAGATAATATATATTAATATGTATTGATTCAATGTATCATTGAAAGGAGCTCTGAGAAACTGGAGAGATAAAGAAAGGAAATGAGATATAGAGACATAGGGGAGTTGATAATGGGAGCTGCATGGCAGAAGCCATGGAAGAGTGGGAGAAGTAACCCTCCTGACCCTGTAAGCTCTGCACAGAAGTCACGACACAGGCCACAGAGGGACAGGATAGTTCCTCAGATGTATGAAGAAGGATTGGGAACCAGGAGAGAAATGTTATGGTCTTTCCTGGTGCCTCCTTGGTTTACTCTGGCCGGGGTGGGAAGCAGCTGATGTGTGGCTTTAGCTGCACTGCTTTGTTTGGGAAGTGGGTCCATCTTTCCAGAAGCAAGAAGGATAAGCCTGGTGCCAGCACAGCTTCATCTCAAAGCCTGGAACAAAGTTTGACTATATCTGCTGTTATGGTCTGTTGGAAGACCATAGAAGAATATTGAAGGATTGTGGTCAGGGTTGAGAGGATGTGGGAACAACAAAATGTAAACAGAGGAAGTATAAAGGACAGAAAATGACAGAGGGAAGATATATAACATTCAAAGAGCAAGAAAATAAAGAAATGTATATGAACAAGGATACAGTAATATGAAGGGCAGGGAAAGAGATTGTGCCAGACATAATAACAGAGAAAAAAGAAAAGCAAATAAAGAGGTAACACAAAATTTAATGAACTGGGCTGGAGGGCTAGAGAATGGTAGGGTAAAGAGGATATGGGCATAAAGCTGAGTAGATGCCATGGAAGTATGCAGAGTTTCAAAAGGGGAAAAGTAGAGAGAATAATTGTGCATATTTATCAATAGAAAAGGGGCTAACATTTAAAATAGATTAGTACTGGAAAACGCTGGAGCTAGAACTTCATAAGGAAGTTTACAAAAAATTGTTTGCTTCTTAGCTTCTTCAGTAATGGCTTGGGCTGTATGAATAAGAGAATGCCTATGACATTTCTGCTGACACATAGCCAAGAATGCTTGTCAGTACAGAAAGTATGCTTTATAATGTGTTATATATGTTCAAATGTGTTGAAACTTGTACTAGAAAACAGGTCAAACTTGGCTAAAGATATTTCTCCTGTTGGTTTCTGCAGTAATCTGACAACCAAGAAAGGGGAGGACATGTCTATAGTAGTTGTTCACTGGGTTATGTGTGTGATATGGTTTAAAAAAGAAAAAAAAAAATCCAAAAAAAGCCCAAAAACGCAAATGTGATTTCAGGTTATTCCATAGTACCAAACAAAACCCACCCAAAAAAAACCCACCAAACCAAAAACAAAAAACACACCAAAGCAAACTGAGCCTGTGCAAGAATTTGAGTCCTCAAATCTTACCAAAAGAAAGCCAGGGAAGAGATGTGGTAGTGGTCCCTAGGACAATAAAGATTAAAATTTAAGGGGGCAAGAGGCATCCAAACTCGAGAGCAAATACTAATGTAAGAGTAAATAGGTATAAAGTGGTCATAAATAATAATAGATGTTGTTTAGGATTTTAGATATGTACTATTAATTATTCATAATTAATATTATTTAATAGGTGTTTAATAATTAATATTAAATATTAGTAATGAGATTCTGAAGCATTCTTTCAATTAAAGTAGAAAAGGCAAAAAAATCCCAATGTATATTCAAGATAGTGTTTGATTATTAGGGGAATTATGTGGCATGGATAATTCAACAGCTCCTTTTTATGTATTTTCTTATAGGACTTGTCACACTCAGCACTCTCTCCCCAAAAAAAAAAAAAAACACACCACAACCAAAACACAAAACCCCAAAGCAACTGAATATTTCTTTTTTAGAGATTGTAATTGATAAGGTGAGTTGCTGCAGGGTGTGATAGAGCAGGAATAGAGAATTTGAACAAAGACAGACCCAGAATGTTTTCTTTAAACTGAAAGTGGAAGTGCAGATGAAGAGTCTTGGTACTGGCCAGTATTTATTCAACATAACATCATTCAGTGATTTATTAATGAAGATAAATTCCCAAAGCTAAAAAACCACTGTTATATCTCATGTTCCAGTACCCACTAATGCTGGTGAGAAAAATCTTAGCAGATACTAGTTCAAGCTTGATAGCTCAGTATCAAAGGTAAGCATCAACTCTCATATATCCCGCAGAAATTGTTTCCAAATCGCATTCATCAGTAAATTTATTTCATGTTATTGGGAAGAGAGGGGTCCTAGGTTAGATCCATATGTAATTCACAAGCTTAGAATAGATTTGAGGGTTAAAGGTTTCTGGGGAAGCTTTGCATGTGCACGGTTTGCTTTCACTAATAGCATTGACCTCTTATTCTCAAGTCCTTAAACTGACCAAATTATAAAATCAATGCATTTCAGATGGTCACAAGCTTTGCTATCCATATTCGATAGACTCTAATCACAGGAGCAAGGAAGATGAGTGCAGTCTTAGGTCACTTTTTTTCCACTCAGAAACAAGACGAAGAATTAGCAGTGCTATTACATCAGCAATTAGCAGCATTTGGTACCAGTACCACTAAGCATCATCTGCTTATTTTAATCAAATAATAAATCCTAGGTTTCAGCAGCCACCTCTGTTCTGGACTAGGGGAATTGATGGAGACCACACCCAAAGTAATAAGGCCATTCTCCCCTTTTCCTCAAGATCTGGAAATTCCAGGTTCTCCCTCCCTGAGAGAAAGGCATCCCCCTCGGATAGCCGGGGAAGGGCAGATGCAATGGCATCAGCCTCAAAGCAGTGGGCCGATGCTGTGACTTGGAGTCCTGAATGGCTTGTTTGTGCTTGTGATAGCTGGGTGGGGACATCCAGGAAGCACATCTTTCATAGAGTAGTACAGCTCTACTGTATGGTGGTTGCAAATATAGATGAAGTATCAGTGACACAAGGAATTGTAGCAAAAATAACAGCAATATGGATCTGAATTTTGTTTTTTAGTGCTTATCAGATGGCAGGTAATGAAAGTGATTCACAGAAAGATGAATTAGATTCTGATAGAGCAGTGAATTTGTACTCTGACAGAGCACCAGTATAAATTGCTTGTAAAGTCCAATTATCAACATCAAGTAACAAAGGTCTTGCTTGATTCGTGATTCCCCAAAATGCAAAGCACGTAGAGGTACTACCCATATGTAATGGTTTAAGCCGTAAATCACTCTGCCCGCCCACTCACTCCCCCCACCTTCTTCCCCCCCACTTAATGCAGGGAGGGAAATGGGGTGAAGAACCAAAAGAATGTAACTCACATGGGTTGAGATAAGAACAGTCCCGTAACTAAGGTATAACAAAAATCACTGCTGCTACCACCAGTAACAATGACCAGGAAGATACAAGGGAAGAGGACACATCTGCTCACCACTTGACGACTGAGCTGTGAACTGAACTCTTCCAGGTTCCTGCCCCCAGTTTTACATCCTGGGTATGACGTACTGTGGTATGGAATACCTCCTTGGTCACCCTGGGCCAGGTGCCCTATTTCTGCTTCCTCCCAGCTTCCCCTCCTCCCTGGCAGAGCATGAAACTCAGAAAGTGCTTGGTGAGACCAAAACATTCTAAACCATAACTATAAACACTGGTGTTATCAGCGCTGTTCCCAGGCCAAAAGTCGAAAACACAGCATTGCACCAGCTATTATGAAGGAGAAAAATGACTGCTGCTGCTGAAAACAGGGCACCATACTACTACAATAGGTCCTAAAAATGACCAACAGATACAGCCTCATGGACCACTGCCACCTCATTGCTTCTTATTATAATTTCTGCAGACAATAACCAGGATGTGCTATCTCCCTTCTGGAAAAAGGATCCTTGTTTGAGTTGTCAACAATCAACAACAAGCAGCAGAGAAAACATATGGAAGGGCTGTAACCCAACTAAAATATGCTACATGTATGCATTGTAAGCTTTCAGAAGTACAAAGAGCAAACCGCAGGATGAGGGTGCCAAATGCACTTTGTGCTTTTGCAAACCACCGACCATTTTTCCTTTATTCTTGTTAAATGGTTATGAATCAACACTATTTGTTTATGTCTCAATTTATGTTTAAACTATTTAGGCAAATATCAGTTCTGTGGAGAGATGTCACCAAGAGTGGATTATAGTAGCATAAGATACTTGTGTGGAAGGGGCAACATGCAGACCTGTGAGAGGCCAGGATAAATCACCAGCTCCTACCATCAGTGCAGTGAGCGTGGGGAAAGCTGGACAAAATGTGAATGGATGTGTAGCATAAAGACAAAACTCTGGGCTTTGGTGTGGTGAAAAGAGGAGCTGGGGAAAAGACCTAAGAAAAAGGAGAGCAGACTTGAGGCAAAGAAGATCTCTTCAGCTGCAGTATTTTCAGTGCATTTCTGAGAGGCCTGAGGGAAGGAGCTTCAAACAAGGAAGGCAGGAAGAGACATGAGCTTGATGGTGGCTTTCGGTGTGTGGAGTGGAAGTGAGCAGTGGTGCTGTACTGCAGGTAAATGATGTCCCCAGAGAGATGCAGTAGCAGCTGCTACCCTTACCCCCACTAGTATACTCCTGCCTGTCTCTCAGCTGTCATATACTCACTTGTTCCCTTCTTTCTCTGCATCTAAGAAAAATAAGCATAGGTCCAGGAGCTCTTAGATGTGTTACAGTGCCTGCCAGCCTGTGTGCTTGCTTGGAGGCTGGTAGGGTTGAAAATATACCTGCTTTTGGTTTGTGCTCTTCCAGCCCACTGACTGATTTCATGTCAGCTCTTCTACTGAATCTCATTAGTGCTCATGTGTCTGTGCTTTCTTCTCTAGCCTTGCTGCAAGTGCAGAGATGACATAACATAGAAAGTGCCATGTGGGATGAATGAAGATCATTTCAGTAAATCAGCTTGTGATGTCTCTGATTCTACAGGTTTTCAGGGAGGCAGGTCCAAAACCTTCATAACTTGTGTCCTGGTGAAACAAGATCTCCTATTGGGCTGGATGAATGCCATTTTCTAATGAAGGAAAAATACTCATTCCAAATTGGTTGATTTCTTGAGCTCAAACTTAGCAATAAACCTGCAACAGTTACTGGCAGGATATGCACTGTAGAAGTAACAGGCATTTTATTCTATTCATCATCTTTGTCTTCTGTAGTACATTTTCATGTGTGTGCCTATGCTTTTCTGAAACCCATCAAAGCTAAAGAAATCCCTTTGTTGCATCACCATATTTCCCTTTTACTTAACTGGGAGACAATCACATATGGACTAGAGAAGCGGAGGAAGAGAATAAAGGGTAACTGAGGGTGCACTAAGTCTCCTTTCTTAGCCAAACTGATAAGTGCATGCAGTCACTACCTGGGTTTTGAAGGATCCCAACAATTCCAGGTACTATTCCCTTAGCTGTCAGTGACACCTGACATTGGAAAGGAGTGGATAAATCCTACTTACAAACTGACAGAAGGCCTAAGACCTTTAAGTCAATCAATTTTTTCAACACAAACCCAATAATTGTTATTTTAATAAAAATATCGTTCATTAACCCTTGAATCAAATTGTACCTGGTCCATCAGCTAGAGTTGCAATACATTTTCTGTCTACTTCCCATCTTCGGTAACTGTTAACCTAGTGATTAGTATGGAGAAGTGAAATCTACCATGTGGGCTCTCCCGTTCCAGGTTTTCAGTTCAAAAGATCTGTTGCTGACATACAGTGACCATATAGTGAAAACTGCTGTGCTCCCATCTTATGTGCTGCTTGTGGAGTTGGATGCTGTTGCAGGGGCTTCATGCCCTGGGCTTGAATTTCTTAAGCAGAATCAGGTCATTTTCAGTCTAAGGGTGGGTGAGATGCTGGAGAAAAAGGACAGGTCACAGAAGAATTTCTTCTTTATCTCTACTGATCCCTTCAGATATGGTCTAGACTGCCTTGCTCTTTAATATCTAGGACTTGGAAAGGTGTATCCACATACGTGCTAAAGCAATTAACAGTCATTGCAAGGAATGAGTAAACAGTTTCCTTAGCAGTCTGATTATACCTATGGTATCCTGTGCAAGACAGCTATTTTTTTTGCTATAAATCAGGCCCACACAGGTTGCCTGCCCTTTCCTATTCAGGCCTTGCTTGGATATCCCTGAGCAGTGCACAGGGAGAGCAGGCAGTTTTATCTGCTGCAGTTCCCAGCCAGCTGTGATGGAGATATGTGTCCAAACTGCCCTGTGTTAATTCAGCAACAAGAATGTGCAAAGCACTGATTCTCCAAGCCTGAGGCTGCTGTGAAGACCAGGAAGGTGATAAAGGTGTTTTGAATAAACTGTATTTTCTGTGAATTATGGTTATGAAAAAGCTATCTTGGTGGGCTTCACAGAGTCTTCAGATACCATTCTTCTGTCTGAGATTATCTACCAGTGGAAAGACCTGTCTAGCCCAGGTGAGGAAATGCCTCTGAAGCTCTATCTGTCTCTGAGGAGAAAGGTAATTAGAAAGGAAGAAAGAAATTGTTCCTTGCAGGTTCCAGAGCAACAGCTGAAAGAAAACCTCTGTGACCCGCACACTCACTTTGTACTTGAGCAAGTCGGAAGTTTCAGGTAGCAAAGGAGTCCTCTACATGAAGTTGACCTCTGCCCATATCTTTCTTGCCAAAGCAAACAGTAGTTAGTCACTGTGCCATAAAACTTCATCCACCCCTGTGAACAGCCTTACTGATACACAGACCTCCTTATTCTAGAGAACATCTCAATTCCACTGGGAGTGATCTTTGCCTGCAGAAAGTTTGCTTACTGGAAGGTTGAAAAAGGATTTGGTAATTTTGAGAGGGTGTTGTGAGGACAACATGCATTAATAATGACCCTGAGGTGGAGGAGCAGAACACCATTAGCCCATCAAAACCAGCAGGCAATATGTAAGTGACAGTAACATAAAACAAAAAGCTCTTTTTATTTCCCTAGTGGTAGTTTGCGATAACAGCTCCTTGCTGTCGTCTTTCTTCTTTTCTTAAGGGATGCATTTTATATATCTCAGGCCTGAAGAAAGATAAGTATATAAGCCCACAAGAACCAAATTAGCACAATATAAGACTTACTAACCTTAAGTAGAGGAGAAAAAAGCCGAAAAACCATGCACTGTTGTAAGGCTTCCTGGAAAGCATCTGATCCTGTGTTTGTACCTATAATTTTTTTAATTTCTGAAAGTCTTATCCAAGTCTTGGTGATCCTAGTAGCTGCTATATAAGACTTTGCAGGGGCTCTGCTGAGTTATAGCTCCAATTCTGAACTGCAGAAATATACAGGAGAGAATACTGAGTGTTTTCATATATAACATGTGGATGTAGCTGCACTGTCGCATATGACAGTCTTAATGTGCAAAAACATAATCTTCCCATGCCTCCAAGAACTGGTAATAGTGGTAATATACATGTAGTGTTGTTGGTGACAATTCCAGTGTATGACAAGCGAAGTGTAAGACAAAAACTGTCTTAAGGTGCAAAACATAATCTTGCCATACCTCTAGGAACTGGTAATAGTGGTAATATACACACAGTGTTGTTGATGATAACTCCAGTGTATGAAAACCAACAACCAATGTTATTGATTCCAACATCTTTCCTTAAAAAACCCTAATGATAGAGGGATTTTCCAGACTCTATAGGAAATTTTTTCTTTAGCAGTCTAGCTATTTTCAGCTTCTGTTTTATTCACACATACTTTGTCAATATTAAGCTCTTCCCAGAGTCTGCTTCCACTTGAGAACTGAGAAGGACAATATTACTAAATTCTAAGTGAATCTGAAAATTTAATTTATGTAAAAAAAAATATTGGGTTTGGTTTTTGGTTTTTTTTTTTTAATCAAATAAAGTTATTTATTTATGATTAAAATTACAATCCACCAGGTGGCTGGAAGGAGATCTCAGAGGTGGAAGTAAGTTCTCTCATTTGTAGCAAGGAGAAATATGAAGTCCCCATAATGCTGACAACAAGTCTACTCATTGCCGGATCTAAAAGTCTGCCAGTCATAGAATCACAGAATGGTTTGGGTCAGAAGGGATCTGAAAGATCATCTAGTTCCAACCCCCTGCCATGGGCAGGGGCACCTTCAACTAGACCAGGTTGCTCAAGGCCTCATCCAACCTGGCCTTGAACATTTCCAGGGATGTGGCATCTGTAGTTTCTCTGGGCAGCCTGTGCCAGTGCCTCACCTCCTCATAGTAAAGAATTTCTTCCTAATGTTTAATTTAAATCTATCTGCTTTCAGCTTAAAACTGTTCCGCCATGCCCTAATTCTACATGCCCTTCACCAACTTTCTTGTAGTCCCTCTTTAGGTACTGGAAGATGCTCTTGTCCCCAGGCTGAATAACCCCAGCTTTCTCAGCCTGTCTTCATAGGAGAGGTGCTCCAGCCCTCTGATCATCTTCCTTGCCCTTGTCTGGACTTGCTTCAACAAGTCCACATCCTTCTTATGTTAAAGATACCAGAACTGCACACAATACTCCAGGTGGGGTCTCATGAGAACCCAGTAGAATGGGAGAATTGCCTCCTTCAACCTGCTGGTCACACTGCTTTTGATGCAGCCCAGCATACGGTTGATTTTCTGGGCTGCGAGTCCCCACTGCTAGCTCATGTTGAACTTCTCATGAATCAATATCTCCAATCCCTTCTCCTCAGGGCTGCTCTCAATCTATTCTCCACTCAGCCTATATTTGTGCTTCGGATTGCCCTGACCCAGGTGCAGGATCTTGCACTTCATCTTGTTGAACTTTGAGGTTTGCATAGTCCCACCTCTTCAGTCTGCATTTAAATCAGTGTCAGCATTTAAAACAATGCAGCACATAACTAGGAAAGTTTTATTCCTTTTTTTTTTGGGTGTGCTATGTTTCAAAGGTACACTTCAGAACCCACTTACTGCAAGTGAAAACATTTACTTCTTATTAGCATCGTTGTTCTTGTAAACTCAGACTGTCTGATGGGAGAGAGATGCAATCCCCTCTGGGTACAGCATACCAGAAACCAGGGGGAATTCTTACAAATGTGTTAAAATAAAACTTTAAAGATGTACTGTGTTTGACTTTCTAACCATTTGTCGTGCTAACTTGTAATAGTAAGGAGTAATTCTGACTACTGTTGTGAGCTGTGATTGATAATGCCTTGTGTCAAAGGGGTCCTGATCTTATTTCAGGTGGGAAAAGTAAGTGGCTTATTGCTTAGGACAGGATAACTCAAAGATTTTTGAATTTTCTTGAGAAGCTGTAGATAGAGAACTGCAACTGAAGGAGCTTAGTGTTTCCTCTGATCAAGCAATAGCAAAGCCGCTGAATGTAAAAGCAGGGCACTCTTCACCCATTTTCACCCATTTTTGGATGGTGTGAGACTCCAAAGGAAGGCATGGGTCCTGTGTGAGAGGGTGGTGGCTACAGCAGACAATGAATAGAGATAAAGGGAAAACAGTGTCCACAATGTTGAAAGGAATAGAAAAAAAAAAAAAAAAAGCCTGCATGCATCTAATCTGTCACACTTTGAGCTATACACAGCTTCAGAGTGCATAAAGTCATATACCCAAGGAAATCTGCCACAAAGGAGAGGAAAGGCTACATGCTGATTCATAATCCTATGAGCATTTATTGCATAGTTTTGGGTTGCTAGTCTCACAAGTTAGTTCTCATATTCCCTGTAGAATTTGTTAATTCTCAAGCTGAATGGCAAGTCAGATCTCATTGTTGAGGGATCTACCTGAGATATTATCCAGCATTTGTTATTTCAACAGTGAGGGCAAGAAGCATTCCAACAGACATTCTGCATCTGAATCTCATCTTTTAATGGCAACTTTTTGAAGGCATTTCAGCTTTATTACTGCAGGGAAGCATCTTCAAAAGTTTCCTGATTTACCATTCTATCTTAAGAACAAAGGGAGAAATTTATAGAAGATCAAACAGATAAAAATAGACTGAGAAGACAGCAGATGCTGTTGATTTACTGAAGAATCAGAACCTTCCATTTGGCAGCTATATTGTTTGCTGATACCACAGTTTTAGTGCTAATAACCTACATGCAAGCTGCACATATTATGAAGCTTTTAGTGTCTTATGACATGTAAAACAACTTGATTTTGAATTGCTTGCTTTACATTTTGTCATCAGAAACACTAACGATGATGCCTGAGATTTATTCACTTCTCAGTTCACATTCTTATTTGTCGGATGAGAAATAGGAAGGGGCCATATGCATAATATGGTTAGGTATAATTCTTTAAGCTTTGGCACAACACAGTATTAACCAAAGGCAAGTTGCTTGCCTTAAACTTCAGTGTACAATTATTCAAGCAGTCACATAATGCATCTCTTCATCTACATGGAGTCAGAATTCTCAGTCTGCAGAATTATTATTTCATATTGTTTACTACCAGTAGAAGCTCAAATAGCTAAATGGCAAAATTCAGTGTCTTTTTTTTTTTTCTGTTCATTTCCCAACAGTGTTTTCCTGAGCTGCTAGGGCTTTAGAAGGCTAAACCACACTCTTTCTTCTTTGTCTCTTAGTTCTTTTTTGAGCTCTCTGAATCGGTTAATAGAGTACAGTAAAAAATGCATCTTCCTTCCCAGAGAGTGAGTGTTGCAGTGCTCTTTACCCAGGAGAGGGGAGCTGAGTCTGATCACCCAGGACAAGTATTTCACTGAGCATATAGTGTTTCATTTGCTTTATTTCTCTTGTTCAATATATTATTTCAGGGTAGTTGTATGTGGTTGTTTTTTCCTAACAAACTCTGCCAGTTGAGTGATCACATCCTTTGTCTATCTCTTCCTAATATAAACTTGCTACCTATTTTCAATCGAATATAACCCAAGGCTTTAGGATCCTAGAGACATTCAATTTATGTTGTTTTTCATAAAGACGGGTGGTCAAATAGAGGAAAGATGGATTGCTAGCTCTCCGTCTTGCATAAGTGAGCTCAGTCCTCATGTGTTGCTGGAGGATTTCCCTACATTGCCGGCCAAGGTGTTTGCCCCTCTTAGAAGCTGAGAGAGAATGACACTAATAGTTTCGGTACTAACCAGAAATATGAAGGCCATTTGCACAGGACTTCCTTTTAAACATGAAAGTGATATTTTAATTTTCAAACACACTCCCTGCCATTGCAAGCAAGTAGCATGGCTTAAACTTTACTGATAAGTGGAAGTCATCTCTTTTGGAGTTGAGGTGTCTATCTGCGAGCATTCATCCATCTACTCTAAAATTAAGCTTCCTTCATTTAAGGCAACAGAAGCTTTGAACAATTAGATCCAAAGTGCACATTCTCATGCACTTATACTCTCCCCTGTGCTGTACTGGATTGATTTTGCTTAGTGTCAAGATGAATGAGAACCAGACTTTTAATATGTGTTTCTTCAACCTTTTGTAATTCTGTCCTTTCCTCTTCCATTTTTTTATTGATGGTTAGAAAAGGCACTTCTTGTCTGTCTATGATATAGTAATTTATTAGTTGTAAATTATTTTGATGTATTAAGGGGTCCCTAAGTTCTATTAGACTGAGTTAATCTCTTTGGTGGAGTAAGGTGATCCTCCAGACTATGGGTTGGAGCAATCCCAGGCACAGCTACAGGTTGGGTGGAGATGTGATTCAGAGCAGCCCTGAGGAGAAGGACTTGGGGGTGTTGGTTGATGAGAGAATGAACATGA
>JASSUY010033084.1:0-20373 GCA_032466535.1 Forpus xanthops
CTTCCCGTTTATGTTTGAAACCATTACCCCTTGTCCTCTCACTACAGTCCCTCATGAAGAGTCCCTCCCCAGCATCTCTATAGGCCCCTTTCAGATATTGGAAGGCTGCTATGAGGTCTCCACGCAGCCTTCCCTTCCCCAGGCTGAACAGCCCCAACTCTCTCATCCTATCTTCATACAGGAGTTGCTTCAGTCCCCTGATCATCCTCGTGGCCCTCCTCTGGACTTGTTCCAACAGTTCCATGTCCTTTTTTTTGCTGAGGACACCAGAACTGCACACAATACTCCAAGTGAGGTCTCACAAGAGCAGAGTAGAGGGCACAGAGGGAGGAGGTTGGCCCAGTCCTTGGTGCTGGTGCAAATATTTAGGCTGGTAGCAGAGAGCTGATGACATTTTTCTGTGGAGTGTTTCCACCTCAAAGTATTTTAAGTATTTCAACAATAAGGTCATTCCCTGCACTGTTTTGGTTCTTGGTCCTTTTACAGTAAGGTCCTCTTAAACCACTAGCACACTAGTGCCATGAAGACAAGTCTCCTTCTCCTTCCAGAAGGAAATAGGGAATCACAATGGAAGATAAATGCACGTGACCTCACACACCCTTCAGTAAGCAGGAAATTAACTCCTTAAATCTCCTATTCTTGGCCTTTTGCCCACTGTTACATGGCTTTCATCAAGAACTCATACCTACCAGACTTCATGGTGCTTCTAAACCCTAAGCCTGGATAAAAGGATCTGATTTAGCTGATTAGAAGCAAAAAAATACAGAGAAACTATAGTTTGTAAAGGATTAACTTAAATGCTAGCTACTTCTACTACATTTAAGTGGGATCTAGAAGCTTGGTTATTGGAGGATGTCTTAAACACATGCAGACTATGTATTATAGTGATAATTTGTGAAATCAAGAGCCAATTAGTTCTGCAGTCAAACTTCATTAATGTAATGCTTCATTGCTATCTGAACCTTTTGCTTAAACTGAATTCTCTGTCCTGTGTTGGGAACAGAATTATTTTGGACAGCATTAATTAGACACTGAAGTGTTCAAATAACACACACAGAACTTGCAGCAGGAGAGTCCAATGATCTTAAAATTATTTCTTGCTTTAAGTATCAGTCCCAACCTTACTGAAACATTTTAAGTTACCTCTTTGGGCTTAAAACACAGGGCTAATTTGGTACCTCTCCACTGGAGCAGGCAGAAAAGAGTATATACACACCTATGCAGCTGGCTTGATTCCTGCTTAGAAGTTCCATTGTTTTCACCTTCATAGGATTCTCTCACAGGCTTCACTCTGGTTAGCCACGATTAAGCTTTTCAGTAGGACAGGCTGGGATGTTCCTCTGCTGAGGGGGAAGGAGAATGGGCACCTTATAGTCTGGGTGACTTGTGAAGTGCTGTTCATGAAGGAGTGCTTACACATGTGTACCTGCATGGTGCATCCCTGAGGAACATCAGCTACAGAGCAAGCAAACTCTGAGTCCAAGAGGACTTGTGGCAGCTCACAATTGAGTACCAGACTTGTGTCTGCTGCATAAGAGCATCTATTTTCCCTTTGAGCAGGAAAACAGGCCAAGGTTTTTACCGGTGTACTAAGAAATTATGTGTAAGCGGGTTGCTACACTACAGAAATTGATAGTTGTGGTACCCTTCTCCATAGCACTGTCTCCCTTAGCCAGACACAAACACTGATGCCATGTGTCCACTTTCTTCACAGATGACAAGTTATAAATCACATGTACTGCATTGCTCTGTATCCAAGCATTGTGCAACCCAGCTCCACTTGTAAGGAAGAAGGGGTTAAGTTCAAAACATTGCTGTTGTTTAGTTGTTAACTAAAATCACACACATTCATACCAAAACAGAAATGCCACACTTCAGAGGTAGGAGAATGTAAACACCAAAATCTAAAGAGTAAAGTAGTCTTGGTTTTCCTTCCAGTATGGTAAGCATGTTTTGGTTGTGTTTTAACTCTGATGATGTCTTATTTGCATGCGAGGTAAAAGTGTGCTTTGCTTTACAATAAAGAATAAGCACACACAGTCATAGTTTCAGAAATGTTGTCCTTTGACAGAAAATGTCTTGGCCCTAAAATTAAGCAGAAAACTCTCTTTTACAGCTGAAAAACTGCCTCTGGCACCATGCAAATTGAAAGGGGTTTTGAAGAAAGACTTGAGACAGCTGAGGTTCATTTTTGTACCTGTGGATCTCTTGAGCAGGCAGGTTTGTCATACCCTTATCCCAGCAGTTGAGCTTCAGGCCCTGGCTCTCATACTGCTGAACTCAGTGCTCATGCATCCACCTCATTTGCAGTGAAAACCCACAGTTCACTCACTTTCAGTCCATCCTCAAGGCTTCAGAGTAACATGGCTCTGCTATGTGTCACCCCAGTGCATCTGGCTGGATTTGATACCAGCTGTATTTCCCTAACGCTCCTCCCTGAGATAGGCTCAGCCTCCTCCTCTCCCAGACTCGCATGCTGGGAGCTCTGTATCTGCCCAAGGGAGCAGCTCTGAGCGATGAGGGCATGGAGTACAGAGCTGCATGGAAGACTTGCTCCACAGTTGTGTGCATCAGAGTCTGAGCCACTTGCTCAGTTGTGGTGCATCAGGAGCAGCACCTTGGTAATTGACAGAACCTGTCAGACACGTGCAATGCTCCAAGGGTCACATCACCCCTGCCAAGGGAACAGCATGAGTGATGGAATGACGCTGGCTTTGCTGTTGATGTGAAGGACGGTTAAGTACTCTAGAAACGTTCCTCTCACACATGGTGGGTCCGTTCCTCTTGGGCTTGGCTCTAGACCTTTTCAGTGTGAGGCCTACCTGCTCAGCTCAAAAGCTTCCCTGTAATTTCACCAGCTTGGTGGTGAAGGTGACAGAGATTCCAGCCCAAATTCACACCACAGGGAGTAGCCTGCCACAATTAATGAACTGGAGCTACTTCTGACAGATGTGTGGATGAAACTTAGCACCGTCTTCCACACTTATCCCAGCCTTGAGAAACGATCAAGGAAAACCTGCAGCTCCTGTTACGAAGTAGCTGCCACCATAACAAACCTTTTCATGCCTTTTCTGGCTCATTGCTGCCTCCCTCAGCATCATCAAGACCTGATTCAATTTTGTATGCATGTAATTACAACATGCAAAATGGAACATGTCATTTGTTTGCAAGGTCGCTCATCAGTTATTTGTCTAATCAGAGAAACATTCCTGAGTTAAACATCAGATGTGGCTTTTTAATCCAAATGCTAAGCTGCTTCTCCTATTTTTTCCTCACAATACTGACTGGGTTTTTATTCCTTAAACATCAGCATTTCTTTTGTTTTGGAGGTTAGTCCCGTAGTCAAGGAACATGAGAAGCAGCTTAATTTGTACAAAACCAAATGTAGCTGAACTTCTCTGCAGAACTGTTCAGCAGTGGAACCGCTTATGATATTCCGATCCTCCGTGTCAGAGCTACAATCCACTGTGATGTGTGGTACAGGCTGCCTGTGAAGCGCACGTTGCCTCTAATTCTGGCTTACTCTCAAGGCAAGGACTGGCTATATTAACTTACACAAGAGGCACAGAAAGTCAGTGCAGACATCCTCTGGCAGAGGCTGCACTTGGGCTCTGTCACCAAAATACCCCACTTGAGGGAGAACATTCAATTTTTGCCTTGGAAAAACAGACTATGAACACTGCTGCGCAAGTTGACGACAAACGTGCCAATCCACCGGGTGCAGCCAGCACTAGGACTCCTGAATTCAAACAGCATTATTGTGAATCACTTTGATTTAACACACATGCGAAGTTGGCAGAGCCACCCGACAAAGCAATCCTCACCACTCCCCTCCTCAGTTGTCCTGCCTGGTGCTTCTTGTGCTCTGCTGGCACACGTTTCTGTGTGCCTGCCCAGTGCGCAGGGTGCAGGAACTGATCCAGCTGGAGAAAAGAACTGTGTTTCCTTTGGTGGGTTTTACCCTGAATCAGTTCCTACCATCCCCAAACCTAGATAACTAAATGGTACAAATAACTGCCAGCATTACCCGGGCACTGCAAGGCAGGGAATGGGAAAATATTCCAAGGAAGTAGCAGAACAGTTTAATTTGGAGAGGAGTCATTGCACAGGGAACGCTACTGGCTCTAAAATGCCATCTGCTCTAGAAGGATGCTGAGTATCATCAGCAAATCTGTGTTTCTCATCACATGTACTCTTGATCAATGTCAAACATTTATAAACATCCATGATTAAAGGTCAACCACACAGTCCTCAATTATTTAGTGCTAGTTTCAGACTATGTTATTATGTTTAATGCTTTTATTGAAAACAAAAGTTGGGCAAATAAGAAAAGCAGAGGGGCTGGGGAGAGAAGAGCATGTAGAGACCTGGCTCGTGACAGCCAGACTACTTGTATCCTTCCCTGGCTGCTGGGGAATAGCTAGGGCCAAGTGAAATTGGAGGGTGTGTTCTCCCAGAAAGTTTCTGGCACTTTATTCTACTTCTAACACAACATTAACATTAGTGTTTGGCTAATACGAGTATTTTCTCCTATGTGAGTTTTCAGGTCCTGCATGAAAACGTTTTGAACTAAAACAAATGCTAAACCAATGTTATTCTCACAGCTCCTGTGAGAACAACGAGGGAAAACCTTCCCTTTCCCTACCTCCGGTTCTTGCCTCTCTGGTGGCTTTATCAGATGTTCAGAGATTAGCAGGAAATGCAGAGAGAATTGTCCTTCCTGCCTTGTGTGTTGGGACAGTCTATTTCCTGGTCCTTTAGCTTTGCTCTGCATTCATTTCTCAGTTTACAATATACGGCTCAGCCACCTCATGGGTATGACGGAAGAATCTGTGAAAAAACACAAGCCAGAACATGATGAGCACATGAGAAAGGATGTTCCACAAGCCCTGGACACTTGAGAGCTTTGCAAACAAAGACTTACCAGAACGTCACTCTCCCCTGCCCCAAGTAACATCCCATGCCACCACATACACAGCTGTGCAGGGGGGTGACAACAGGGAGTGGAGAACCACCCTTTGAAGCTTGACTTCCTCTATTTGCAGGTGTAAGAGCACCTGGAAAGACTAAAGCAGAAAAGGCAATCTAGTGTCCACAAAATTTGGGCATAGCTCAGCATCTGTAACTTCATGTACCTGACCCTCCAAGGAAGTCCCTGAAGTAAAGCTGTACATGAAGCTGCCAGCTGGGTCACTAACCAAGCTGGTTTAAAATCCTGAATTCTGAGTCCCAGCAGTACTTTCAGCCAATGCTGTTAGTTGTTAGAACCTGCCTTGTACACTGCCTTTTGGATGCCAGAGTTCTCTACTCCTGCCCTTTCAGAAGCAGAACTATTTAACCTCCAGCTGCAGACAGCATTACCTGCCTGACTTCCTCCCTTCTGCCCTGGAGTGAGATCAGAGCTCTGCCCAGGGAGAGTTGGAGCAGGATGTCTTCCAAGGTGGTCAGACATGCAGGGTAGCAATTCATTCAACAACCAGATCTCCTCACAGGAATATTTCCATTTACTGTTTTCCTTTTCACCCACCAGAAAGGAGTGATTTGGAATGAGGGCATGCCTCATAGTCACTGATGGAAGGACTCAATCTCCGCAGACAGAACCAACCTGCCGGCAGTGGGGATGATGGAGCACCAAGGTGAATTCACAGCAGTTCCTTCCCCTTGCTCGTGCAGGCTGGAGATATTCCAGCATGGATGGTAAAGCAGCAAGGAAAGAATAAATACATTTTATGGTAATGTTATCGATCTAAATTCCTTACAAGAAAAATTGGTTTCTGAAAGTAGATGGTGTTACTGCACTGTTAAGAAAATGGCTTATCTAGTGAAGACTAACCGAATACTTACGGTTAATTCCTCTAAAACCCTTCAGGCATTAATTTGAAGACGAATTGTAATAAGATGCAGATGCTGTGCTTTAAGTACTCCAGCAGTCATAGGGAAAATAGAGTAAATGCTGTGCAACAGGTAGCCTTTCTGCATCTCATCATCTGTCTGCACAGTAACAGAGCAGGGAAACATGGCTCCTGTAGACAGAGGAGAAATACAGAGAAAATATCTTTTGTCCCTCACTATTCCTTAGACCTTATTCAGCAGCTGATCACTGTATTACCATGAAGCCTGCTTTCCAAGAAATGCATGTCTGCTAGTCCTATTTACAGGCCATGTTCAAACCTAACAGCAAACCTTGCATGTTATGAAGCAGAGCTTGTACTCATTGCCTCATATTATATTTAGAGCCATTGGGCACGTACACCTCTGCAAAACAAGCTTGCCCAGAATGCTGATCACAGCAGTATAGCAAAGAGCAGAACTGATCATAAGTGTCCTAGATTATTGATATAAGAAAAGGCAGAAAAGGTTCCTTTCATTCTGGTCCTAGTTACTCAAGCTTCCATATTTCTCTCTTACACAGCCTTAACCAAAGGAATGAAATCAAGTCCTTACTTTCCAGTGCGGGCAAGCTGCATGCACGCATACACATACTCAGGCTAGCTTGTGCCCTGCAATACTTAGGAGTGCAAATAAAATCAGCCCAACTCCTACTGCAAGTGGCACAAAAGCAGTCTGGGGGCTTGGCGCATGGGGGCTGGATTATGTGAGTTTATTGGATCCTACTGCCAGAGGCAGCCCATGTCCAACAGAATCCACTGCCCTAGGCTCCAAGCTCTGCAGCTAACCTGAGTGAGGAACTAACTGTGGGAGATGCAGTGCTTCTGCAGGCCTGGATTCAAGTGTCTGGATGATCCAGGAGCACAGAGCTTTAGCAGCACTGATACACCCACATGCGGCAGCAATTCGAGCAGCAAGGGAACAGCCGAGCTACAACTCCAGCTGGGTATGTTCTGACATTCAGAAGGGACTGGCATGGAGATGAATCACATTCTATACACAATCTTCCTTAATTTTCCACACAGACATTCCTAGCATAGAACACTTGAACAAAACCTCAGTACAGCCAGTAAAATAACTCTTCCTCCTTAATGGCAAGAAATCCATTTACATACTCGAGCTCTAAATCTCTCAAAAAAGCTAAATCATTACACTTCCAGTCCCAAAACAAGCGACATGAAATGCCAGGTCCCTACGGCACAAGCAAAAAGTGTTCAAACAAGATACAAAGCTAATGCCTAGCAGCTTATAACACAACTTTTATTAGAAAAGTTATACATAACAGCATCAACTATTTCCAAGAATATTAACCTTGAAAAGCAACAAAACCAGACTAAAAATGTGTAACAAGAAACTAATGACCTTTTCTATAATTAAACATTCAAGTTATCTACAGTGTCTCTTTTTACAAAGGGGAAAACCATGGTTTTACAGGCACATCATGTTGAAAATAAAGCTGCAGTAACTTTATACAATTAACTTTTTCAAGGATTATTAAAACATGGTCATCATGTAGCCTTAGCTTTTTTTTAAACATTCACATAATTTTACAGTTGAGTATACACTGAATTTTCAAGAGTCCCAAAATTATTTCACAAAAGTGCCAACATTAAAACCAGAACCTTCAGTGTGAATAATTTTGCCCTAAGAAAAGTTAAGACAGGTTTCCATAATCAATATATTCACATCATTTCTGGTGCCACCTGGTCTAACAGTAAAGCTTCATTCTCTGCAAGTAAGATCAAGTGGGACTTCTGCCAAACTGATAAAATGCTTTGAACACAGGAGTGCACATTATTGGAAGAACTGATACTAAAGCCATAAATATATCCAAAGAGCCATTAACACCCTACACAATTAAGTGGAACTGTGTCTGTTTGTACTGTATATTCAAGTTTGTTGCCCTTTCAGTACAGGTAGCATCTGAAATCAGCCTTTCTACAAAGGCAATCTGTTCAACTTCTCTTAATCATGTCTTCATATGCCTGCTTAATAAAAATCAGATAGTTTACAATCTAGAAGTCTGTTTTAAAAAGTCTGGAGTTTATATACAGCTCTAACAAACCTAAAACATTTTGAGATCTTCAAGGTTTAAATGAAATTACTATAGAGTTTTTGCTTAATGCTTATTAACAGTAATCAGCCATTATCAGTAGTGGACCATCGTGAGGTGACAAGTGAAAGGGAATGTTTCATCTAAAATGCTTACCATGTGTTCTGCCCGTCTATGCATGGAACATGATCACGTAGAGGAAGTCCTTTCCACAGACACCTGTTTCCCTTTAGCATCAACGGTTACAAAAAAACCTGACTGCAAAAATGCAGTGAGAACACAAGCTGACGGATCAGGCACTACCTTTCATATTGGCAGCTTTGAGAGACCCACGGTATGCACAAGATCTAGAAAAGGGGGGGGGAAAAACCCACTACTATGAGAAGTAAACCCAATATTTTGGACAAGTTTGGCAAAGTTTTAATCAGACAAGAGGTTGGCCATTCTGGTTTACTTGTATAGGTTAAAAATATCACTATTGAATCAGCTAGTCAAATTATTGTACGACATTTTCATTGATACTCAACGTTACATGCACCAATATTGCACACATCTGCTCAGAGCTGTCAAACAATCTTCATCTGGGCCCTTGAGCTGTCTGGTTTCTGCAGCTGGAACTCAAGTCACCCACCCCAGCAGTTTCACTAAAAATTTAAGTGGTAGATTTAAAATACAAAAAAACAAAATAACCCAAAAAGAAAAACCAAGGACTTTATACAGACAATAAAATCTAAATTCTCTGCAATGGTCTTGTGGGCCCTACAGACGGGGCAGTACACATACACACTAGTGAAAGGAAACACTAGCTCTGCTGTATCTAACCATTCAAATGATATGAAATCTGGGACCAGGTGTTGCAATGATGTCGCTGTAAGGCTCCTCCTGTGTCAGCTCGATAGCTTGCTGCTTTTTAAGTACCAGGAAACTGTAGAATTTGGCAGCTGCTTGTTTTCTATTCGTATTTCTGCACAGCTCGAGCAAACTGATGGATTCTGCTCCGGTCTTCGCAAGAGCTCTCTGAAAAACACAAAGATCGATGCCACAAATTAAATAAAGGACTACATATAAACAAGAATGTCTGTTGGCAAAATTCTGATGGTTGTCACCCCCAGGATCTGGGAAGGACGTGATACTGGATGGGGACATCACAACATGTACATGGAAATTTCTACATGGATCTTATCTAAATGAAATCAAGGCGGCTTCACAGGGATGTGCCAATAAAAATCGGTCTTGAACTTATTCCAGAAGATCTGCTGTATGGCACTAGCTTTTCTTGCTGCACTACGAGCTAAACCAGTCCTTTCTGACTACAGGACAAAGACTTGGGGGGGGGAATATATCCTCTTTGATTTCTCAAATAAAAAACCTCCAAAACCAGATGATAATAATAATGATCTGTTGTTCAAACAAAATTTCCAGAGCTGAGGCTTTTTGAAATGCCTCATTTTCCCAAGGTGAAAGCCTGCTCATTTCTAAAGCTCGCCCATTTGTCTGAAGCTGAATTACCCAAAGTCACTTATACTTTTTTTAAAGTCTTGGCCAGCATATTAAAATATTCAGGAAAATACATCTGTTTGCTGGCGAGAACAACAACTGACGTCTCCAATTTAAAACAGAACCGTCTGCTCTGGAATATCTACTAGATGAAAAGATATTAGGCTGGCCAAACCAAATTACTTTATATTAAACAGATTTTAACTTCAAATCTCATTACAGACTTAATGTTTCAGCCATCCAGTGCAATGCTCTTTTGGGCACATTGAAGAAAGAACTGAAAGAAAAGAAAAAAGCTATGCATGGTCTAAAGAGAATTCTAAAGCTCTTTTCAGAAATTGTGATGAAACACTCAGTGAGGAAAACATTACACAACATTACCAACTGAACATCTGCACACTTGAAAAACTGCTTTTAGGCAACAGTTGTACTGGTTTGGGCTGGGACAGAGTTAATTTTCCTCACAGCAGCTCACGGTGCCCCCAGCTGACCAAAGGGATATTCCATACCACAATAAGTCATGCTCTGCAGTAATACTCTGGAGAAAAGAAGATGGATGTGTGCATGCATTTGGGGTTATAGCATTTGTCTTCTCAAGTAACCATTACATGCAGTGAAGCCCTACTTTCTTGGAAATGGCTAGATGTCTGCCTGCTGTTGGGAAGCAGTGAATGAATTCCTCGTTTTGTCTTACTTGCAGATGCTTTACCTATTAAACCACCTTTATCTCAACCCACGTTTTCTTGCTTTTACCCCTGTGATTCTCTCCCTCATCCCATTAGGGAGGAGTGAGCGAATGGCTATGTGGGGCTGAGCCCATTACTAGGGTTAAGTCACAACCACAGTGTAAAACAACTTTACTAGCAGAATTCTTGCAGGTGTGCAAAAGAACTTAAATCACATCAGTTTACGATGTAAAGACGCTTAAACATTGTTTTACTTAGGTGGCATAAGGGCTATTTAGGAGTTTGAAGTTAAAATTTTATTGTTTTGTGGAGTAATTCTTACAATTCTAGTTATGTTTTCCAGACCTGTAAAGCTTCTGCTTGATTATATCAGACTTTTGAGAATCTTAATAGAATAGAGAATACTACTTAATCTCATCTTACTGAAAACTCAGCAGCATCCCTGTCCTCACTTTACTATACTGGAAGTTCAGAGGTACAATAATGACAATAAGCCTTTACCAGCAGATACAGCACCTATCAATGTCACCAAAAAGCAAAGATGACTCTGCAAAACAAAACCAGCTTTGAGACAGAACTGAAACACTTCAGTGACAGTGGAATGTAAGGAGCTGCCAAAACATTGAAGTGAACAAAGGGGTAGGAAACACAAACTAGATTGAAAGGCATATGTAGTCCATGAATATATGAAGTACAGAGAGACCTAAATGCAAATAGACAGCAGTTTGCACTTAAGTATATAAATGGGGCATTCAGTTATCAGAAAAAAAGCAAGCAAAAATCTATCCTACAAAGATTATCTATTTGTACAGGCCAAAGCTACATGCTGAAAAGTAATGCTGCATCTTAGCCAAGGTCGGATTCCCACAGCTGTTATAAATTCAGCTTATCATAGCATGGAAGTTTTCGAACTAGCCTAGCTGAGACTAAACATTCTGTAAAAGGGTTTTATCCCTAGACCTTGCTGGGGTTTGCTCAGGGTAACACAGCACTAGGTCAGAGGTGCTAAGGTTTCATTAAAAATACAATCAAATCCAATTATTATAAAATCTGAATTTCTGCTTTCTTGCATATCAAGTGCAGACATAAAGGCTGAAAAACACTTAAGGAAAAAATTGAACTTCAAATGTTCTTTGGAAAAAGAATGACAATTATATTATTATTTAATCAATTACAAGCATTTTTGCCCCCCTCTAAAACAGAACTGGTATTTTAAGTCTGTAACATCTACTGCAAAGAAAGCTCTTTCTTACCCTTCCAACTTCGGTCAGAAGCATCAAAGGCTACTTTAAGAGAAAGGAAATGATCATGTGTACCTGAAGTCCATGAAGCATTTGTTGAGTCCTCTTGTTCCATCTCCTTTCTTCTTGATCCTGATCACCCCCTGTGCCATCTTCCTCCTGCAAGTAGCCAAAATTCATGCATTTACAAAACAACCTTTCATCTACTGAGTTATGAAATGAAAGAGGATATCTAGGTATCACTGCAGCTTCTTCTTTTCATCAAGCCAGAGGGTTTAGACAACTTGAGTAGCACGATACATCCAGAAGAGGCAGGAAGTGGGACAGAGGAAGACACAGATCTAAGCTGATGCACCATAGCAAGGCTGCCTACCGTGATGACTATACCTCAAAATGTTATGCTGACAATTAGTAAAATACTAAGTTCAGTCATGACAGCTGAATGAGAAGAGACCCTTCCTTTCAATCTAGGATTGCTAGCACTGAACACAGTATTAGTGGTGCTTTTATTTTGCAAACATTAATAACCACAGCTATGTTCACATTTCACTTTGGAACCAGAACTACAGAAAAGAGGTTATCGCTAAAAGCTGCAAAGACTAGCAGCTGCAATGACTCAGCTCCCCATATCCTATGAAACACCTACACAAAACAGTATTTGTTTATGGAACATGTGTTATATAATTTAAAAGCAACAACCTGAAGTGTCAGGTAGTTAGACTAGATGATTGCTCTAGATCCCTTTCAACTGAAAATGCTCTAACAGCTATTTACACTGTTTGGAAAATCATCTTGACTGAAGTAATTCACATTTCTTTGTACATGTGACTTCTTACAGAGGGTGAACTTCACATGTCCAGATACATTTCTTCTCCAACAAAAAAACAGTTTAACAAACTAATTTGAGATTACGTATTTGGGGTGTAAAATAAAATCAATCAATGAAGTTTGGCTTGATATCCATAGACTATTAAATATTGCCACTAACAAACAGCTTCAGTTATCACATTTTATAACATCAATGGTTTTCTCACAAAAAAATCCATATTTAGGAAGTGGCATCAATTATATAAAAAGGAGCCATAAAATTAAGGCCAAAACTTCTTGTATAAAGCACCATAAATATATACAGTGGTTTCATCTAACCATACGTGAGAACAGGAGAACTCACTAATTCAAATCAGAATGTATATGCAATTTATAAAACAAAGTAATATAAATAAACAAAATGGTCATAGAATACTTTCTAAATCCATTTAGAACCTCTGGAAATGTAGATTTAGTTTCCCAAGTAAGGGCTAAAGATCTCTTTCTTATGCCAGTTAATGATTCCAAAGTCAACCAGTGCTGAGGAACACACAAACCCTTTCCAGAAAAAGATTTCTTACCTCCTCTTCCTCCTCCTCCTCTTTCTCCTTTTCCTTCTCCTTCTCTTTTTCTGGCAGAAGTTCTAGCTCTGGTATTAGCTGGCAGATGTTTTGAGGCTCCTCTGAAGGCATTTCTACAGGTGGCATTTCCAGCTGTTGTGATGGTGGATGCTTTAAGAGTACACAATACAGTTAAACCAGTATCATCATTTATCAGTGCTTTTACAATAGAATGCTGATGCTATAAACCACTTTTACAAAATCGAAGTCTCTAAATCTGAGCCATTAGTCAGAATTTTTCAGTTATGAAACATAAAAAGCAATTTGTTTTCTTGTGCTGTCCACAGATGTATTTTTAATCTTTTTCATTCTATTCAAACCAGAAATTATGACACCACTTATAAGGAAAAAGGTTTTCCAATAAACTTCACTTGGATCACCTTGCACAACTTTAAAATCCTGCATAACCAGATGCAGCGCTACGCAAACACATTTTAACTCACTGGAAGAAGATATCCTCAAACTATCAAAATTCTGTTCCTTGCAAGACAAGCATGAAGGAATTAAGACATAGGTACTTCGCTAAGTTTCTCAAAATGTATGAGTGACTTTGGTGCTCAGGTATCATTCCTCAGAAGATATTTTATCAAGAAAATCCAAAAAAGCAGTTTAAAAGGATTTATGTATTCAGTTTCAATAAAATTATTCTCCCCCTGAATCTATACTTAGATAAGTGCTTGTAGTAATCTTGACACCTGGAAACTGTTTAACATTTTCAACCCTAAAATACCTCAAAAATAATTTTTTAGAGACACAGAGCAGATACTGCTACAGGTATATTGCTACTGCTAGAGGCCTTATCTGGTTGACATGATCAAAGAATTCCCAACATACACCAATGGCACCAACTTCATCACAAAGTACAGCCAATGCCAAATTCACCCAATGACATGACCAAGAGGAGCAGTAGCTGCCACCCTTTTTAACAAGATAATGTAATACCCAACAGCCTCATTCTACAGCAAATGACCTGTTAGCCAAGAAACTTGTGAAAAGTGGGGTTAAAAAATATACACAAGACAGCATAAGCCAGGACTGTTCTCACCAAGTAAGCATTCAGAAAAGGAATACACCTTTCATTTTGCCCATTTCCCTCCACCTTCACAAACATGGTTACCTTTCACACTGTATCACAGCTTTTACAGAAGAGGAAGATTCGAGCTAGTTTCCAAGCCTACTCATAACTCAACTAGGAAATCTTTCCTTCGAACCCTTAATTGTAGAACATCAGGACTATTTTTAAAAGGAAGCTGTATAGGTAACAATCCTTTCTTTATCAGTGAAATCTGCTCATACACACTTGCCAAACAGAACTCGATAGCTTTGTAAGCCATATACCTTTCTCCTTAAAGGCTATTTTCTGGAGAAAACAGTTGCCCTTCTTTATCCTACCTGCATTTTAAGTGCAAATCTTACTGAAGCAGTTAAGTAAAACACCACAAAGACTACCCAGAGCCATATTTTTTGATACTACTCTAGCATACTCACACCACCACAGAAAACTAGTGCCTCAAATCTGTACCACTTTTCATTCTTATACTGAAAATAAAATTAAAAAAATCTTACTCACAGGTAACACTGGCTCTGGTTCTACTTGCTGTAGTTTGCGCTTAACACCTGTCTGAGGTGGCGGGGGTGGCATAACAGAGTCATCCAGGTTGGTTCGGCTGCCTTCCATCATTGATTCTTGCAAACGACTTGGTTCTTCCAGAATTGGCTCATCTATGTTACAGAACAAACGCAATTTTAGATACTTTGGTAGAGCTTCAAATTACATCACTAAATACAACCTGCTATTAATTTAGAATTGAGCACCCTTTTAACAAGTCTGCATAGGTTTGGCACCAGCTTAAACAGAACTGGTACAGATGTGCATACAACCCAATCCAACATCCATTTAACCTACTGGATCAAATTGTCTTCTGCTTCCAGGAAAAAAGGCTATTTTAAGTCATAGGCTGTGTATCGAGCTAAACAACCATTACAAATCTCTTTGCTTCATTCATAATCTTTGGTGACTTAATACAAAGCAAAAACAGAAGACTCAAAAATAAGCTCTGACAGAAAGCAGAGCATCTCTGGCAAGACACAAACCAATGACATCTCGTTGCTGCTGTTGCTGTTGTTGCTGTTCCTCTCTGGGAACCTCTGGGTTTTCAAAGTCTTTAAGGAACTCATCAAGGTTGTCAGCTTCTCCACCTTTCCTCCTCTTTCTTAGGTCTTCTGGTACCAGGGGTGTAAGACAACGAGTAAAAAGCTACAGGGGAAAGGTGATGTTAATCACTGTTGTAGTTCTCAGTGTCCTTCATTTCATATAATTTCATTTCAGAACAAGCAATTACGGACCATTTCCTTCCCCATTCTTTATGCTCCTTTCCAACAGTAATAGCACTTAACAAAAAAGGTCATTTATTTCTGTAACTAACAACTATTTTAAGCACTAGTGTTGTTTTAATTTTTTTTTATTACAAATACTGCTATCACATCTCTATTCATATGCTGATTTTTATTATATATGAGGCACAATCCTGAATACAGTCTCTTTAGAAATGATCCTGCACAAATCCATTACCTTCAGTAGCCTGTTATTCCACAAAGGCTGCGCAGGCAGAGAGAAAAGCTTTTCAACACCACCAGTTTCTTTCCACATCATCAGCTTCTTAGTAGGAGGTGCCAAGTCCAACGTAGTAACAATGTCAGAGTAGTCACTTAACTGGGCTCGAATAGTCTTGCTATCCAGTTCTTTCACACTGTCCACAATCAGCTTTCTCTTCCTCTTCGCTTTGGTTTCCTTGACTGTTGAGATTTTTAGCAAGTAATAAAGGTTAGCTCAAACAGACACCACACTGTGCAACAATCCTGCACGTTCTCTATAGATGTTATCCACCCACGTATAAAGCTGCCTCAAGAGTCTAAGGCAATGTTAGCTTTGGGAGAAGAAATGAAAAGCTACGAGCCCTATTAAGGGTCAAACACTATGAATGCTGTACCAGAACCTACAAACCCTTCCATGTGTACACGTATTTCTTCAAATCTACCCAAGCCTCAATGTCCTCATCTGCCTCCCTCCCTCATGGTTTGCTTGTCAAGCTGGTGTTCTTCAGAAGCAAATCCTTGAGATGTAAGGCCCCTCTGACCAAAGAGTCAAAATGCCACCAAACTTTTCCCCTAAGCCCTATCTGAGCTTTGGTAGTGTTATTGTGGGTGGTTATCTTACCTGAACCTCTCATCCTGCTCTAGAATGACTTTACTGCAAATTGGTTACAGCCTGGCACTCTGCAGCACACCCTGAAGCTCTGGCAAATGCTGTCTTTGCTGGTCCCAGCTGATCAGCTAGAACCTCTGTTGCTAGCTTGCCACCAGAGGGCAGCGCTAAGGCTTTTTAATTGGCCAAGCAGTAAATATGGCCTGGAGTTCAGTCTGAAAACACAGGACAAACCACTTTTTTTCCAAATCTTTTATAATTCTTTTTAATATAGCAGGGATCTGTTTCTAATGAGCCAAGTACAGTACCAGTTAAAATAAGCGTGTCTTGCATTAGAGAAAAAGATAAGGAATTTCACTATTTAGAAGAACATCAAATACAGATGCATCTCCTGAAATCACATGAAGTCATAAAAGCTATCAGTCACCAGAAGAGCTTTCATTCTTGGTGTAAACTCCTGGACACCAAACATAACTGTGCTGCACTACAGATACTGCATTAAAGACATGGTAAATTCTATTCCAATGCACTGCATTTTAAGCAGCATCTTTATTGAAAGCTACAGTATCATGATGCTGCACATACTGACTGTAGAAACTACAAACTAGGATCAGCTTAGATCATCAGTGTAAGCTACTTACGTGGAAAGTGTTCAAATGTCATAGTTGGAATAAAAGAAATACAGCATTTGGTCTCTGTTTTCTCTTTCAACTGAGAACTAGTCGTCAATATCTTACTCACCAGTTATGTCAATGGGCTCCAGAGCAAAAGCTTCCTCTTCATTGGGGACAAGTGTTGTCTGATCAGTCATAGTTGGTAATGGTTCAACTGGATCTACTGAGTCTGGGCTGTCTGGTCCACCCACTGCCAATAGGAACAAGCATCTTGCACTATGTCAAAACATTAAGAAACTATGCTACCCTTCCCATGCCCTCCTCCATACCTTTAAGTGGTTTACCACATTTCATACTTTTGAACTCGCTATGATTTTAAGGAATAACTATTTTTCCTTTTAAGGAATAGCTGGCAATGGTTCAACTGGATCTACTGAGTCTGGGCTGCCTGGTTCACCCACTGTCAACTAGAACAAGTACCTTTCACTATGTCTAAACATTAAGAAACTGTGCTACCCTTCCCATGCCTGTAAGAGACAGATCTGACTGGTATAAGAAGCTGAGATGGAATTCCACCAGCCCACTGTCTCAGATGGGTGGGAGAAGACTACAGCATCTACCACCTTTGAAAAGGCTGTGAGGAGCCGAAATGGGACACCACTCATCCATTGCCTGAAGGAAGAGTAGGAAAGAGCTGAGATAAGATTCCATTATCTTGAGGTGTGAGATTTGATATAAATCTCAAATTGCTGTCCATTACCCTAAGAATTGCTGCAGGCACATGCAGTTGAAGAGCTGGCTGAAAAACCAGGGAAACTGGTTCACAAGGAATGCTTAATACTGTCCTGGGTTTGGCCGTAGCAGTTGTTTTTCTCATTAGTAGCTGGTGCAGTGCTGCGTTTTTGACTTTAGCCTCAGAACAGTGCTGATAACACCTATGTTTTCAGTTGTTGCTAAGTAATGCTTACTCCCACCAACGACTTTCTCAATCTCATGCTCTGCCAGTGAGGAGGGACACAGGAAGCAGAGACAGGACACCTGACCCAAACTAGCCAAAGGGTTATTCCATATCACAGCACATCGCGCCCAGTATATAAACTGGGGGATACCTGGAAGGCCCAGATCGCCTCTTGCGTCAGGCTGGGTATCGGTCAGTGGGTGGTGAGCAATTGTATTCTCTGCCATTGTTATTTTATTTCCCTTATCATTATTATTATTATTATTGGTGGTAGCAGTAGCAGTTTTATGTTACATCTTAGTTACTGGGCTGTTCTTATCCCAGCCTGTGGGATTTACATTCTTCCAGTTCTCCTCCCCATCCCTCTGGGAGTGAGGGGAATTCTTTTCCCCTTTCCAGGAGGGAATGAGTGAGAAGCTGTGTGGCTCCAAGTTACTGGCTGGGCTTAAACCACAACAAATACATGACATAGAGAATGGAGGTACTTCCCCCAACTCATTCTAAAAGGGGTAAAAGGTAATCACAAAAAAAAACGCCTTTGCCATGCAGATGACTTCAAAATGATACCTCTGTGAGGACACTCTCCACCGATGACTATGGACCCTGAGGACACTATCCACGAGACATCGCCATGAAGGCAACTCCATAAGACACCTCCAAGGGTGCCTTCAAGGGGACAAATTCAGGACACCTCCACGAGAACATCCACCTCCAATGACTACTGCAGACTCTTGGGGTACACTCTGCTCCGATACTGACTACAAACCCTGAAGTACTCCCACCACTGATGGCAAGGGATCCCTGGGACACTGCTGGATCCACAGTGGTGACTACCTCTCCCTCTGCATTCCAAATACTTGCTTCATTTTCTACTTTTCTTCCAATCTGTCCTATTGCTATGCCCTTTATTACAGTAATTTCCCTTTCTAATGATAACTGTCTTTTTTTAATAAGCCAACTGATCAACTACAGTACTTCATCTTGTTTGCATCTTAATTTCACTCTTGGAATCATGAATGAAAAAGGGTCTGACATTGGGGTTTTCTCCAATTGGATCCTGACAATGCCCTCCACACCTTAAAGTGGTTTACCACATTTCATACTTTTGAGCTCATCATGTTTTTAAGGAATAACCATCTATGATTCTATGAATCAGAATCCCAATTAAAATTTGTTCAGAACAAGTACTTCTAGACCTAGCCCTTGATCATACTCACTTGATACATTATCATCATCATCCATATCATCATGAGGAGGCTGCTCTGGCATCATCACTCCACTTTCTGAGAGTGCAGGTGGGTCATCAAAAATACCACCATCATTATTACTGAGAAGTTTATCATCTGAAAGCCACATGAAACAATCAGTTTTACATCCACAAAGTCATGAAACAATTATAAACAAATTCATGACAACACAGATAATACAGAGGTTAACAAAACCTATACTTTCAAAGCTGACATAAAAGCAATTAGTTCTTCTTCAAGGCACATTTCTGCTCAAATTTTGTGGTTACAGAGCCTTTATTACAATACACACTCCACATACTTGCATCTCACTAGTTTCTTAGTACTTCAGAAAGAAGCACTTGATACAATTCTCAACACATTAATTAAACCCTTGGAAGGAGACAAAGAACAGAAGACTACAAAATTTTGTCCAAAGAATGCTATGGAATGGTAAAAACTCAGGACGATTTAATTTTATTTCATTTGAAATATGTCAACAATTAACATGCTACGTATCACCTGTATCACAGTGGCACTCGCAAACCAGACTCCCACTGCTGAAGACACAACTTGGAGAGGGACCTTGCCAACAAAGGAAACACCCTCCTCCCTGCTTCCCCTGAGAACTAATTACTGAGGACAGAACAGAGGAAAAACAAGTTTGTCAAACATACCCAATATTCCACCATCGTTTCCTTCTCCAAAATTATCATCCTTGTATTGGTCTTCATATTCCAGGTGATTAGATTTCTCATTGAGGTGACTGGTGCTCTGTTCAGGTTCCAGTAGGAGATTGGAAGCACTGGTGCTCACTAGCATATCATCCTCAAATGCACTACCTTCTCTCATCATCTCACGATCGTCCATCCCAAAGTCACCTGCAAGGATACGATTTCACTGATATAAACACTAAAGAATCAAGATGCAAGAGACCTAGCTGATCAAAGGCCCATATGTAAGACCATTTCAAGTTATCTTAATTGCAGTTAATGACAAGATATAAGGAATTGTGCCCAACACCACAGTGAAAATACTATTCAAACGACTATAAAAATAACCATCTCCTCTTCAAAGAATTTAATTATATTAATTGATTTCAGGAAGATCCTACTAAAATTTAGCTGCACCAAAACTAAAGAATTTCAAGGAATTACAAAAAAAGTTGTACCTTATGTCTTGAGTTTGGGTTTCATGCATAAAGAGCAAGCCAATATCACCATCAATACTTAGATCCTACTTTTAAAAAGACTACAAAATTATGGATTATGTTTGTGATCTCTGGAAACTAGATATTCAAGTGCAACTGTCTTCAGGTTTTAATTCAGATCTTAGAATGCTGTCCTTCAAAAGATAATGAAAGAAGTAACCTAGTGGCCATGACTGCTTCAGTTTTAAAAACAGAATCATAGAACCATAGAATAGTTAGGGTTGAAAAGGATGTTAAGACCATCTAGTTCTAACCCCCTGCCATGGGCAGGGACACCTCCCACTAAACCGTGCCACCCAAGGCTATGTCCAACCCAGCCTTGAACACCGCCAGCGATGGAGCATTCACAACTTCCCTGGGCAACCCA
>JASSUY010033085.1:0-42327 GCA_032466535.1 Forpus xanthops
ACATAGCTAACAAATAAGAAACAATTTGTGCTTCTATGTCCGCTATCTAGAAACCTGAGAAATTTCAAACATGTCATATGCTGCATGGAACTATTTAAATGATCTTTAGATTACTAACACTTCAAAATTTAAATATAGAATATTCACTGAAGCATTTCAATGGAAGAAGTCAAATTATTTCAAACACTTCACTGTGAAGGTCTCAGAAAAAATTATTTAACATTTTTATTGCTCAGACTGGGACATGTTAATCACATGTTGAGTTTTCAAAACACTACAATTACTTTTGTCAGAAGAAAAGCAAAATCTAGTGTTCCAAAAATCATGCTTGAATTAAAGCTATTCTTCTTTCATTTCACCCAGGATATGAAAAGAACTTTTCCTTTGGAGCTCACCCCCAAACTATTTGATTTTCAGTGCTTTTAGCAATCCAACAAGAAATTACTTGCCTTAGTTCCAACTTACTAAATTCATTGGAAGCAATACTAAAGAGATCTAATTCTAGTTCTAAATTCAAACTAACTTTCTCCAAAACTTCAAAGACCGCAGGAAAAAATGTTATGCACTGTAAACATAAAGAATTTCATCTCTGCCATCATCCCTGTTTGTGCAGCTAAACAGACTCAGAGATCCTTATAGAATCTCAGAATCTGTTTAACAGCCAGAAAGCTAAAGCAAATGAAAAACCCCATATTTTTTTACCTTCTCATGCATATCTGTAGCCAGGCTCTGGGATCAGGGGCATGCCCTTGAAAGGTTTTATTGCTCATACTAATCACACTAAATGCCAGTATGTCACAAACTAGCAAGAGACGCAGTACAATTAAGGTGTTGCACATACATTAAAAGTGCCAAATCTTTTCCCCAAAGTATTTTATTAAGTGTATCCTATGACATAATTGATGAGGTGATAATGAAACATGTGACAAGTTCTGGACAGTGTTTTAGACAGCAAGATGTGTTTTTGAGTAATGGATGCCCCACTGAGGATGATCAAGGGCATCACTGGGCTGTGGTACTGCTGCAGTCTCACCAAGCTCACTTTCTAAGGACCGCAGTGTTGTTTTACTGGGCTTTAGTGATCCCTGGCGCAGACTCACACTGATCAAACTGAACTCTGTAAACTTTCCTTCTGGTGCAGCTCAGTGCTACAGCATGTGCCCAAGAAAAATGAATGCCTTCTTCTTCGATCCACAGCTACTGGGAGGTATTTCGACATGGGTAAAGTTTGGAAACACATGCGCCCTAATAGACTCTTTGCGGCCCTGTTCAACAGCCACAAAGCTGCTAAATTTCACATCATGTTATTTGCAAACATGGAAAAAGGGTCTCCTGCCAACCTTCCTAGTGTTCCTTGTAAAACACGTCTGATTTCCACTGACAGCATTGCAGTCTGCTGACAATAATCAACACCTCCACCACAGTCCAAGAGAGCACTCGTGTGAACGTGCATCATACCACCAGGCTTTGCTGCATCAAACTGAGAAGCCATCCTGACTTTCCAGACATGATATTGTCCTAACTTCCCTCCTAGTAGCAAACTGTGCCTGGACTTGCTCCAGCCTGCAGAACAGCACAAGACCCTTAGCTCATTCTTCACTGCTTAAAACACCTAAATCCACTGCAGTTCTTTAACAAAAATTAACTGCAGGTTTTCAGTTCTTAAATCCTTGGAACCTCCTGACTGCCCTGCACCTTCTCCCAGTGCTACACTGAAATACGTAATAAACTAAACACATCTATGCAGAAAGAAACTGGAGAAAGGAAAGTTCGCAGTGCAGTCAAACTCTGGGATGTCTTATTTTGCCTGTTCAGATTCCTCTTCCAGTACTGTGTACACTACTAACTCACAATGACTCCTATGGACACAAAAGTGATTTTCAGCATCTGAGAAGAAGGGATAACGGTCACCTCTCTGCACTTGCTCCTGGTACCACTTCTGCTTGGGATATCCCTCAGCCACTGATGGCACCTACTCTGGACTAAGTCTTCATCCAGCATCCTCAGGGCTAGCAGAAATAAGGCTGGTGCACTATGCTAACCAACAGAGAGGATCTGACACCTCTTTGAATTCTATTTCAATTCCATATTGGAAGTACAAAGTGATTTAAAAGAAAACCAAAGTTGAGCTTTGGAAGCAGCTGGTACATACACCATAAACAGTCTCATACCCCAGAGTCACCTACATGGCATCTCTTCACAGACAATGTAGTAAAATTTAGCGAGCTCTTCATCTTCACTCTGGCTCTGAATGCAAGAGCAATCCATAACGCCTATGCACGCTTCAGATTCTGTTTAGGCCCTTGACATCTGCTTGCTCAAAACCAATTTTGGCACAGATTTCCTCTACAGCAAATCTATTTACACTTATGAAAAGATGTTGTTTGTTGTTATGGTGCATTGCAAGTATAATTTGAAATATTAACAGGGAAAAAAGAGTGTGATTGAGGTCGGGTTTTCTGGCATCCAGTCCATCCAGTCTCTTGTCCTTTTTTTTTCAACCACAAGGTTTTTCTAAGCAGGTTTACCTTGATGGAGAACTGTACACGCACATAAACACACACAGAGCCTGCAGACTGCAGACATGCAAAAATACTTAACTGCAGTATCTTTAAAAGGTCTCTTTTCTTTAACCCCTGCACAAAAAGCATACATCAGCAAACAAGGAAAGTTAACATCAAGAAGTAAAAGAAGAAAGGCCAGACAAACTCTGCAGTAATTTTCTTTTGACATTTATGCTTTAATAGATTCCAGAGCCTCATAATTTCTAGGCAGTCTGAAATGGCCATTGACAGATTTTCACCCTGATAAAAAAGTCATCTACGCAAAATAAAAGCAAACTACCTTCTCCACACACAACAGAGCACCCCTCAAGCACGCAAAATAAAGACTGAATACACCAAACCCCACTCACAAATACCTACAGCTCTCCGCAGGCTACAGAGTTGTTAATTGAAGAGGAGAATTTCACCAGGAGGTTGGATTCTTTGCTTGTAATAGCATTAATTCTTGGACTCCCTGTGACTTGGAGGTGAGAGGCTTTTTATTGCTGCCCATGCACCAAATCCATGCCTGTTACAGGTGCAAAGACATCACCTGGCTCATGCTGGACCCAAAGTTATGGCATACTCCAGCATACAGGCAGCATCATAGGCAGGTGGCATCTGCACAATGCATTAATTCACACACTTCAGGTCAGACATAAACTTCAGTGGTTTGTGCATGTATGCCAAGACTTACATACTCATGCTACACTCATGCATTAGGCTATGCTGCCTTGCTACTGGTCAGTGAAAGCTCGCATATGTGTAAATCAGCTCTTAACCAGAGAGGTGTTGAGCTCCCGAGCCTGGAAGCAGAGATTTCCAAGCTCTAATGATTTCAGGTCAGAACTCAGCTTCCTCCTGCTCAAGGCAGGATCGTCTCTACAGAAACCAGAAACCATGCCAACCCTCTCAAGACAGTTTCACTGTGCATCCTCATCAACTTCTGCCGCAGTGAACTGCTGACAGCCCATTCAGTGACTGAAATGACTTCTTAATGAGCATAAACCTCCCCGCGTTGGCCTTCTTCCCCTCTCTTTTAGTGCATGCTCCCCTTGGCAGAGCAGCTCAGCAACAAGAGTGACCCAGAGAAACACAAAGGCACGACTGACTTTTAAGCCCTTGAACACTGGCCGGCACTTGTGCCCTCTGAAACACCCCTGGGTAAGCACCAGGGCAGAGTGCCTGATCTCTGCCAAATGACTTGCAGTGATTTCTTTGGATGTCAAGGAGGCATTCTGCATTAATCCTGACTGCGCCACATCAGCACTCTGCATTAAGAGGTTTTTATTTTCCAGAGCTGCCAGTCTGGTATTTTTCCATTCTTAATAAATTCTTTTTTTTTTTTTCCATAAACAGAAAAATAACAAAGGAAGAAGATGACGAACTATAAGGAGACTTAGTCCTGAAATTTCTGGCTGCTTTTCCTTTCCTAGTAAGGGATCAAGATGTACTGCTACAGCTTTATTCAGCAAGGTCTTATGGAAATCTCATTTTGATACTAAAATGATGTTTCCAAACGTATGTTTTGCTCATTGAAGAATCCACCCTCATTTATCTCTCCTATTGGACAGAAAAGGAAGGATAAATTATTCCAGCTCAGAAAGTAAATAGCCACTGACAAAAAAAAAAAAAGGAGCTGATCACCACTTGCTTTTCACTTATCTGCCTAAACACTTCAAAATATCTTCTTATTACGTAAAAGATATGGGGCTCAGCTATGCAAGGGGGCCTCTATGGCTGCATCTCCATGGCAATAGTAGACAGAGATGGAAGCCGGAACTGAACAGCCTCCTTCTGTTCTCGTAGTTTCACTGCCGACTTGATAACCAAGTGGTGTTAGGTGGCCCTTCTGTTTTTCAAGTGCTGCTTAAAGACGGAGTTGTCTTTCCTTTGGATGAAGCCAGTAACCAAGGATACAAATACAAATCCAGGAAGTACTTCAGAACTTCATTAGAATAAAACTGGCATATGCAATGCCAGCTGGGGGCTAAAGAGCTTTTTCAGGCTGCTACCGGCCAGACAAATGGACTTGCAGAAGGTGGTACAAGCACCTCCAAAAGTAAATCCATGCTTTTTGTTTTGCAAATAACTTTTCAGCAAGCACAGAAACTACACTTTGTGTCTGAGCACTGGCTGACATATCCTGGGAGGGTGTATGATGTGATTTGGCAGTGTAGAGGAAAAAAAGATACCAGCAGAAGGGAAATCAGGACAAGGGAACTGGCAAGTTCCAGGAACTCAGTTTTAATGATATAATTTTAAGGAAATTCCATACTGGATATCATAAGAACACAGAAATGCTGGTTGGAAGTGATCTCTAAAAGACTTCAGTCCAACCTTCCACTCATAGCAAGACTATTTCTGACAGTAGTTCAGGTCAACCAACGCTTTGTCTAGACAAGACTTAAAATCCTCCAAGGGCAGAGATACCATGATGGCTTGGGTAACCAGGAGTGTTTCCAAAGCTGCTCCACCCTCTGCCTTTCCTTATGTCCAATGTAAACCTCCCAAGCTGTGATTTCTTATTGCTCACTGCTCACTGTTTTGTCATGTGGCATTCCGTAGTTTGACACTGACATCTTTGTAACTGCCCTTCAAATAGCAGTAGGAGGCTTTCTGATCACCCATGTATCTCCACTGCACCAGTCTAAACCAACCTGCATCCCTCAACCCTCTTCAAATAACCTGCTGAAGGCTCTTGAATATCTTGGCTGCAAATGCAGATGTCTCTGAGCAGCATCCCATGTAACAGCCCTTGGGTAGAGCTTGGTATGGCCAAGCGCATCTTTCTCTTCAAAACTCCTTTCAACCTAGCTAATTTCATGTCCCACCTACTTTCCTAAAGCATCAGGCTCTACTGCTTAATGAATAACATCTTACATGGAAAGGGCAGTTCTCTTTGCTATTTTTCAGTCCAGTCTTGTTTTCCCTGAATATTCCTAGGGCTTGGAGCAAGGAGGCTGAGCAGACCTTTGCTACACTTCACCTTTAACTTTACCTTACCCCAGCATACATATTTCACTGTATTTCATCATAGCTTCTCTCGCTCATCTATGATAAGCATCAGTAAAATGAACATTTATTTAAGGCAAATGTCTGAAACATTTTGGCTTTTGGGGTTTTGTTTTTTTTTGCTTTGATTTTAATTCATTACATCCTTTTGGTATTAAGCAGAAACAACAGATTACTCATGACTGCTGGAGAGGGGATGTGCCACCCTGAAGACCAAGCTGACTTAGTGGCTCACTGCTGACTCAGAGGGAGAAAATCTACTTCACAAACCTCACCATTTGTTCCTCTGGCACCCTGGATTTTTTCCTGGCAATCCCCCCACTCAGAGACTGATCATGCCTTTGCTTGAATAGCTGGTGATATAAGGCAAGCACACAGCCCAGGCGGTGGTGGCTCTAGGCCAGAAGTCACACAGGCAGGCACAACCAACTCAAGTGATTTCAAGAGAAAAGAAGGAGTGGCAAAATGTGCTATCCCTTAAGAATAGCACAAGTGTCTGCTGCAGAACAAGTCAAGGTTCACCCTTAAAGGTGCACAATGATTTCAAGTCATAATTTTATTTAGGATGAGATCTCTGTTCCTTACTTATGGTGGAGGAAGAGAGCAGCAAAAAGAAGTAAGGAATATGGGATCCTGGTCTGGGCTCTCTCACTGACTAACAGAGCAAACTTTCAAGTCACTAACTTGGTTTCTTCTAAAACTAACTCTTTATTTAGCAGTCTTCATGCTCCTTACAGGACACTCCTTAATATTGTACCCTCTACAGTAAGTCCTTATCTCAATTCAGAATGTGATACTGCTGTTAATCAAAGTAATTCTGAGGATGGCAATACCTTCACTATTTGTAAATGCTGAAGATTTGCCCCTGTCCTGTCCTACTTATGAGTTTTGAGGCTAATTGCTTTTGGATTAAAAGAGAAAGTTCTGCCTTCATTATCACTTTCCATTATGCTTGTGATTATTCACATTAAAGTTCTGGGTTTGATTCTCCATGATATGATGACTTAAAGTATCAAGTAATTCATCTGCATCTTTCATGCACTAAGAATACCCTAATTTAGCTGCACAGGGATCATCAGAGATGGGACTGATTTCATCTGATTTCAGCTATCTGATAGTTAACTGCCTTATCTCTCCAGTTCAGTTCTTTCCATCATACTGAGCCAGAAGAGAAGGGAGCATCCAGGGAAAGATGGCCAGAGCCATCTGAGATGGTTGAGCTGCCCTCCAAATGTGCTTGTGCTGTCCCCTGGTGAAAAAGTGAGCCTGCATGTTGAGACACCAAATCCTGAGATTGGTAACACAGGATGACTATCACATTAGTGTGATTCAAAGCCTAATGCTATAAATGAGGAAATTCCTGCCAAATGCCAGGGATCAGGCTCCACCCTGCAATAGGATTATTAACATGGAGCTGTCCCTGGGTCTGCTCCAAAGCCCACTGGAGTCAACAATGTCTCACTAACCAATGTTAACAGGCTTTGGACTAGGCTTTGCTGGCATATCAACAGCATATTAGTGCAGTATCTTTTACATTAAACATGTCTGGGTTTGTTCCAAGCTCAAGGCACAGCGAACAAAATAACTTTACCCTTTAGAAAATGAACCCAAAATCCCACAACCCGAGCAGGGTCTGGCTCGTTTTCTTTTCTTTCTTACCAAATAACCACCACCAGTGCTGTGGAATGGAATTTATTTGGAAGACAACTGCTCAAAATCAAATTAATTACTCCCTCTCTCTTCACTTACAAACGCACACAATTAATAGTCCAAGCAGTTTGTATTTCACCATAATAGAAGGCCACAGGCAAGTGAGGACTCTTTTCTGTTGTATTGTTACATAGCAAATGTGATCTATTCCTTCAGCATCAGTTCTTATTTTAAGGTAGTATTATTCTTCCTAGGGAGATGTCTTTTTCTTTTCATCAAGAGGTAATGAAAACCACTGCGTTTAATGTGGTGTAGAATTGTTTGATTTAAACAACAGACCTACATTCACTAAATATTTATTGGGAAAATGATAGTGAGTTAGAGAAGTCATACATGAGCTGAAGATGAGCTGACTGATTTTCATACTGGCTAAACCCAAGTGGACAATGTTGCTTTTGTTACTGCTTTCCCAATCCCCATGTTTACGTTACACATGGTCCCACAATTCAGAAACAAATGTGCTTTCATAATGAAAGCAATTATGGGCTGTCAGCTGAGCTGCCATAGCAGGCTGCACGCATTCTCTTAGCACAATTGGGAAGCAGCCTGTGGTGCTTCAAAAGCATTTCTGGCAGTCAGACTTTCCTGGTAGTAAAAGTGGGTACCACAGCTCAGCGTACTGGTGGCTAGTAGGTCCTTTATAACTGCATGCCATGGTTTGCTGGCCTCCTCCAAAGCAGCAGCCTCCAGTATCTCCCACCAATGTGTAGCGTGACCTACCTACCAAAGACTCATGGAAGAAAGTGCTGTTTCAGGAAGTGGTTGAGAGGGACTGAACTTGTTTCTAGGGCTGTGGGGAAAAGACTCTAGTGAGCATCACGGTTGTGTCTTTTTAATCCATTGACGGTCGTTGAAATACAGAAAGCAAAGTAGCAGTATTTTAGAAGAGGCATAGCATACATGCTGTGCTGCATCAAAAGGAGTGTGGTCAGATCAAGGGAGGTGATCCTCCCCTTCACCTCACGTGCAGTACTGCCTCCAGCTCTGGGGCACCCAACACAAGAGGGATGTAGACATGCTCAACCGGGTCCAGAGGAGGCCATGAAGATGCACACAGGGCTGTAGCACCTCTGGTATGGAGAAAGGCTGAAAGAGATGGGCTTGTTCAGCCTGGAGAACACAAGACTCCCTAGGAGACCTTGTAACAGTCTTCCACTGCCTCAGGGGGGCCTACAAGAAATATGGAGAGGGGATTTTACAGGGGCCTGTAGTGATAGGGCAAGAGGGAATGGCTTAAAACTGACAGAGAGGAGGTTTAGTTAGATATTAGGCAGAAATTCTTCCCTGTGAGGGTGGTGAGGCACTGGCACAGGTTGCTCAGAGAACCTGCAGCTGCCCCATCTCTAGCAGTGTTCAAGGCCAGTTTGGATGGGGCTTGGAGCAACTTGATCTAGTGGAAGGTGTCCCTGCCAATGGCAGGGAGCTGGAACTGCATGATCTAAAGATGCCTTCCAACCCAAACCATTCTATGACTCAATGATTCTATGAATCTCAGCTTTCCAGCAGTCAATGAACCTGTCATGTGCAGCAACATAAACCTGCTGTGATTCTCCCATCACCAGGAACCAGGAGCAGACGGTGCTGGAGGAGAGGCGACCATCAGGCTTGAGTTTGTGCAGCACCAATCACTCCATACACCCTTCCCCACTGCCTCCAGCAGCAAAATGTGCAAAGACAACTGCCACCTCTCCCACGCAGAGGGACGTGAGGGAATTTAGTGGCTGTTACTGGTTGATCAAAGTCTGTCAGTGAGACTGACTCAGTGCCGAGTGAAGTCAATGCAAAGCCCTCCCATAGACTCCAGTGGGCTGTGGATGAGACGCTATATTCACAGGCTATTATTATTATAATTGATTTATATGAATGCCATGTGTGCTAAAACAATACGAAAGAGCAGAGCATTCTGAAAATAAATAAATCTTAATTACATCTTTTCCAAGTAACATGTCACAAATTTCTGGTAATCTGAAAAATTGCTGGTCCAGATGGCTGCTCACTCCCTCTCCCTTGTGTCAGACTCACTCCACACAATATTTGGGGTGCAACCAGAGGGGAATTACTGCATTTTTCACCATCCTGCTCCACAAATATATCTTTTTTTGCTTTACTTCCCTTTTCTCACAGTGCTTTTTCCCCCCTCCCTGAATCACTGGAATAACTTAATCAAGACAGCAAAGAAGCCAGATATTCCTGTTGTAAAGACAAGCTCAGTACCTGCAAGTCATGGAGGGGGCTTAATAAACATGAAGCGCCTACTCTTTAAAACATTCCAGAGTTTTGTATTCACTTTTCATTTCAAAATGCACCAGACCTCGTCAAAGATGTTGTTACTTTTCACCATCATAATGTTCCTATCAAAGCAGGAACTCATCAAACCTATTCAGTAACAAAGCTGCTAATCCCAACCTTTTCTTCCAAGACTTCTTTTTTTATCCATGTAATTTCATAGCATCAGGATGTCCTGCCATAGTTTAAACAAGCAAGCAAGCCAAAAATTCCAAGGGATATAGCTTTTTCTAAGTATGCTTTACACCGGCTTGCCAGTTACAAAAAGATCAATTGATTTCCAGCCATTGAAAAATAAAATAAAATTAAAGGAAAAGAAACCAGGAACAACACATAATTCTAAAAACAGTCACCATTTTAGGGATCTGTAAGCACTTTGTCAGACCAACATACTCATAGAATTGCAAAAACACATGGAACTTTAGTATAATAAAGATGAATAAATAGCAGCTTCATGACAGACACTGTTGAATGGCTTGAACCTTCCCCTGCATTGCTGGCCAGCCAGCAGATACTAAGAATATTTTCCTGTCTGCACTGCTTTGGATGTGTATCACCCAGCTAAAGAATCCAGTTGCTGCTTCCAAACCAAGTCGTTCTTCCTAGGACAAACATCTGTATTTTTCATTGTGGGCACTGCAAGGTCTATCTCCAACCTTATCTCATATCCTTACATACAGGATGAAAGTTAAGATGGAAAGACTTCAGAGCATTTAACTTCATACACCTGTGCGTCATATGTGCATTAAAAACGCAGCCCCACGCTGACTGCTGCCCAGAAAGACATCATCAGCTTTTGTTTTTTGCCATTTAAAACAAAACTGACCCTATCCCACCATCCTTACCAAATTCCTGAACAAGAGCTGACACTCTCCCTGTAAATAAGATACCTGTAACTGATGTTATTCAACCTACAGATACCAGATCCACCACACCACTCTTCAAGGAGATATCCTTGGTCCTCCAGGTTGGACTGATTCCCATGCATAGCCTGGGTGGGTGTCCTCATCTACTGGATCTCCCTACAGGTCTACACACCCAGTGCAGGACCAAGTCTTCCACATTTCTCCAACAAAGCATTCATAGGACATGGCCTTCCTTTCCATCCTAACACTCTTCATCTCATGTTTGAGTCCTGATGATGCCTTTTTTTCTGAGCTTGACATACACAGTTATTCTAGGCACGTATCCCTCCTGACTGTTACATATCCCATTATTTGGATGTTCCCGCACCTACATCTATCGTGTTATCCTTTTCTCTTTGGTTACTGAACCCGAATTATTTGTCTTCATCTCCACGATTCTTTAAGGACAACGTCTTTCTATTGATAATTTCTCATTTGGTATCAAAGGGTTAACTTGCATTTCCAGTTGATCCAGGATGCTTTCCTCATCCTTGGCTATATGTTCAAAGAAAGTCACCCACTCAAGTCTCTCCAACAGCCTACACCTCACTGCCTTTGCTGACTCTGCCTTAAACCCTCTGTCACCTAAATAAAACTGGTGAGAGGTTTGGCTGCCAGGACACCAAAAGCAGCAGCAAAGTCCACTTTCCTGGCCTTTTTCTGCATGCACTCATCACCCTGGGGGATGCTTAGCTAGAAGACATACATGATACGGACTGTCTCATTTACAAATACTCCTACACACTTGTGATGGATGCTGCTGATTTACTTGTAAATCTGAATTTACAATTCTTCTATTCATCACACTTCTGCTGTCCAATCAAAAAACAAGGTCAGCATCAGATGACTGAAGTAACTAATTACAAATTAATAAAGAATGAAAAGTGTAAGCTAACAGTTTATAAATTAACCTGTGGCATGGCCTGCAGTGCCATAAATTGTCCACTGAATAGCTATGAGGAGAATTAATGTCATTACAATAAAGGATATTTTGTAATAAATAATTTGACCAGATTAAGCCAAGATACGTCTGGGCATTTATCACATCAAATACACTCATTTAGACAGCAGGCATCCAAAACCACTTCACAATTCGCAATGTGGCAGAGAGGAGATAGTAATTATCCATCCAAACAAAACAATTTCTTTTAGTAAAAGAGGGAATTTACTAGACAGGAGAACTTGGAGATCTCTTGCGCATTGATAATGTGTATTAGTTTCTTCTTTCCTAAACACACAAAGTCTCAAAAGAAACAGTCCTACGCAGTAAATTGCAGGGGATGAGATATCTGCTTTTTAAAGATACATTCTGGGTATTCAAGGATTTTTACTTAGACTGCCAACTCTAATGCTCGATTAAGGACAAGACACATCTTACAGGACTCCTGTAAGCTTCAATATATTCTTTAATTCAGTTTTGATGTACATGAAAAAAAATATATCTTTAAGCATATTACAATGATTTTAAGAGGATGTGAACAATAAAAGAAGACTGTTTCCTGCCTGTCTGGGAAACCTACCATTGTGTTTTCCAAAGGAAAAAACACAAAACATGGAGCAAAAAGCAGTAAGAAGATGCTACCAGAGTGACAAATGCCTGTGTTATAACTTGCTTGGCTGTGAGGGGTGACTGAACACAGCAAGATAAAAGCAAGAGGGGACCAGCTGGAAAGAAACCCAATGAGAGCAGAATGAAACTGAATGATATAGAATAAAACTAGCTTTTGTAGACTTGATCTGAGAAACTGCATGGGCGAGAAGGTAAATATACAAAAAAGGCTGCAAATTTTCTAAGCAGCAGAACTAGCAAAATTGTTTAAAATATTAACATCCTGCATGTTGTACTTTTCAAAAGTTTATTATCAGTTCTAAGAAACCAGGGTAAATGAATATGTTTGTTTGATCCATTCCAGGGATTTTTAAAGAAAGGAAAGAGACCATTCAGCAACTGTCCTATCAGCCAGCTAACCATCTTTCTGTATTCCCAAATTGACGTAAACTGTTATGGGAAAATACATAGAATCATAGAACAGTTAGGGCTGGAAAGGACCTTAAGATCATCCAGTTCAGACCCCTTGCCATGGGCAGGAACACCTCACACTAAACCATGTCACCCAAGGCCCTGTCCAACCTGACCTTGAACACCGCCAGGGATGGAGCATTTACAGCTTCTTTGGACACTATGAATTTTTGGATGGATCTAGGTGGCAACACGAAGGTGGGCTCCATCAGCAGGCATAGGTGCTTAGGATCCCAAGAGCATTCATATTACTAACCCAAACCTTCCCTGCAAATGTTAGCCATAAGGTTGTCCTATCCTCACAGTGACTTTAGTGAAACACCCAAGGTAAGACAGCACTCCTGGGAAATAAGGCTGGGAACCTTCCTCAGAGGCCATGCACTCTCCTAGGCAGGGCTTACTTTGGGGGTCTTAGCTTGAATGGCAGCTAAGCCATTTGGATCTTGGCCCATGGTTACCTCTGCAATTCGTCAACACAGATGAGTAATAAGAACAAGGTATGCAGCAGCTACAATCAGCATCTTGTGAGCTTGGTGGCAGCACCCCAGATTTTAGAAATATTGGTGATGTTACGTCCTATTTAATGTAATTTCTACAGGCATGGTAACCTCCCCTCCTGTTCTTTCAAATACACACCATCCTTTAGTCCTTTATCCTGTGAAAGTACAGGGGAGTTTCTTCCCTTCATCCGAGCATGGATTAGGCCCTCAACTTGGCAAGCGAAACACCCCAAGCACACACCAAAAGAGTTCATTTGGGAAGAATCCTGAGTTGTTTTTTTAAAAGAAGAAAATTCTGCAGAGCACAGGACAGGAAATAATGTGCTCATGGGTGGTTTCCTCCTCCAAAGCAGCTTATAAGCTGCAGCTGAGACAACACATACAGAGCCACTGGAGTTTCCCCAGATCCCTCAAAAGGGGTTTCACAGCACTAAGAGAGCTGAAGCTGGAGGTAAAGATGTTTTCTCAAGGTGTGTCTACTGACTGTGGAAGAATTCAGGACTCTTCCTCATAAGCCAGAGCTGGTTTTCTCCATGGGATGTGCTACTGCTTGTTCTCTGCTTTGAGAAGTGACAACTCTGCTTTCAGTAGGCTATTTGACGTCTTTTCATTCTCTGTGGTTTCCTCACAGAAACCAGACACAAAGCCAGTGATGGATAGCCCCATACCAGAAGGCTACTTCAGCAGCCTACATCATGATGCCGTACAGACAGGAGGACACTTGGCCCACAAAGTCAAACACAGAACTGAAGATTGATCTCTTCTGGAACTCCTGTCTGATGCACTGACCATTAAGTTATGCAAACATGTTAATTCACAACACACAATAAAGAAACTGCCACCTAACTCTCCAGGAATGTTTAATTTGAGGCCCAGCAGGGAAAAGACTTTCTGTTAACATGAACATTTTGTTAGTTTTAGCAACAGAGAATGTAAACTACAATGGAAAAAGTAATGAATGACTATTGAGAAGGAAGCTCACGGTTAAAATTTGTGTCCCCCAATAAATCAAAATGTGTCTGAAGGGTTTGCCATGCAGGCACACGGACTTTAAGAACTATTTTATTCTGCTGCAAAGGTCTGAAGTGTGCCAGGAGGGTTATTTGTGGTCTGCTGTGCTCTAAGCCCAGATCTCCAAAGTAAGCAGGAGCTCTTACTGAACAGGAATTTGGCACCTAAGTATCTTGCTTAGATGAGGGCCCCTGCTCACAACCTACTATGGTGTTGTACCTATTGGCAGGTAGTCCAGAAGCCCTGGTAGCAAACAATACCTTCTCAAAAGAGCTGATAATTTAAATAGAGTGGATGAAAGGAAGTGTTTGCACTTCCTTGGGGCTGCAGTCAGACCGCTAAAGGTGGGACAAGGCGATGCAGGAATTTCCAGAGGTTATATGGAGAGTCTGTGGTAGACCCTGGAAGTACTCAGAGATGTTTCGTCACCATTTTCCTTACATTCCTTCCTTTCTCAGTCTCAATGACTTCAGCACTTGCCCATTTATAAAGTTCTCATCCCTAAAAACAGTGGCTGTATCATATGATCACATCTCTTACCCTGGCATCTAATTTGAGCCTCCAAGAGGAACAGGAGCAGAAGGAACAGAGAAATAGGAGGGATGCTAAGTCCACACAGCAGAGCTACCAGGACATCCATCATGCCTTTAGCTTTCAGTGAGGACAACCCACTGCCCACCAAGTGCTTCTCAAATCACATGCAATGAACTCTGCAGTCACACAATGATTTGCCAGTGTGCCTCCAGTGCCCCTGACATCCTTTCACTTCCCAGACTCAAATGGCAACAAAGAGCTCATCCATCCCACTCTCTGGATTAGCACCCTGTTGCAGAGGCCAAGCGCTGATCCCTGCCCAGGCTGGACTCAGTCCCGTTCTCAGGTCTCTTTGCTCCCTCCCAGAAGCACGCTGCCAGCAAAGCCCTCTGTATTCCCCTTACACAACACAACTGAGGTGAGAGGGGCTTTCCCTTCTCTCTTCCAAAATTGCCAAGTGCTTTCTGGTAGATCAAAGGAGAAGCAAATTAGTCAATCACACTGCTAATGCAGCAGCAGCACGTCAGCTTCCCAGCACAGCCGTGTGCACGCTGCCAGCTAACCACAGGTGTAACCTACTTCTACAAGCAGAGCTATCCATCATCCCTGACATAAACCATTGAGCTTGGACAACATGGCCCCGCTACCCAGCTCCACAGTTTCTAGAGCAGCATGTTGTGATAGATTCAGGCTGGTTGAGAGGAAGAAATTCATTACAATGAGGGTGGTGAGACACTGGCACAGACTGCCCAGGGAAGTGGTGGATGCACCATCCCTGGAGACATTCAAGGCCAGGCTGGATGTGGTTCTGAGCAACCTGATCTAGTTGAACATGTCCCTTCTCATTGCAGGGCTGTGGACTAGATGACCTCTGAAGGTCCTTTACAACCCAAACAATCCTATGATTCCACGATTTAGATGTGATGACCATAACCAACCACATTGTTGGCTCAGTCCTGTCTGGGCCATGGAGAGTGACTGCACACAGCAGACACTGGGGGGTGCCCAGCATGGTTCAGATATCCCATGGTGCAGCAACATGGGCAGAAAGCATGGCAATCCAACTGCTCGATGTTATCACATATATACTCTGAACAGACTTGGTACCCTCACCCCCTTTCACACCTTATCTGGATTTCAGGCTTTATGAGGAGTGACGACAACCATGCTGTCATGTGGGGCAGCTGCTCCAGGCAGTGGTGCAGCAGATGAGTCCTGACACTGCCACTGCTGCTCAAGCCCCATGACCATGTGTCAGTCAGGGTGTGAATTCCACGTGACTGTGTATACCTCTCCAGCCAAAAATACCCTCCTCTCTCTCCTGTTGTCTCCTACTAAAGCTTGATGAGCCGGTTTTGGTTAAAATCATTTTGTCATTTCTCTTCGGTGGGTATGAACACAGAAATGAAGTGATGTGAAGAGGCAGGAAATTCTTCTGGTTTACATCTTCTGTGTTCGGCTGGATGTGCAAAGTGGGTGAGAACGAAGTTAATCGCGGTGGTTTTGAGGTTTTGAGACCATGGGGAACAGACTAAACTGCTTCCTGACCCTGATTTACGTTAGAAGTTGAATCCAGTGGTACAAATCTCTGTAGAGATGAACCTCTTTTGCAGCTACACCGACAATCAATTTGGCATCTCCTTTCTCCAACTGCTTTTATAGCAAAGACAGTAACAAAACAGACATCTTTGTTTAATAAACAGACCCAACTCCTTGTTATTACACGATAACCAGCCCCAGGATGTTATCAAAACAATGAAATACGTGTTGCTAGCAACAGGAACACCATCTCCAGCCCTGCACTTCAGCACTATCAAACACCCTTCTTCAGAGGTAGCAACGAGCACAAACCACTTCTGATCAGCCCCAGTGTCCCCAGCTCACATCAGCGTGCCTAAAAATAAGCATGTTGCAGCTTGACATGTAATTATACCTCACTGGCACCCAGCACTGTTCTCACAGGGTGGAGGCAGGAGGCCAAGGTGACAGGATCTGCCACCAGTGCATCCTCCCGCAGCTTCTCAGCAATGGGATGAGCTTCCTAGCTCATCTTTTGCTACACAAAGACGAGCAGCAGTTCCTAACTCTCTGCTTGCACTCAGCATGAGTTAAAACAACTCTTTCTCATCTTCACTCGCTGTTGGAAGAACAGCACTGTTGTGCTGAGGCCAAGTAAACCCCCAGAATTGCTCTCTGGTGAGGATGTGCCCCTGCTCATCCTGAACCTCATGCCTTGCAAGGCACTTGGAGACCAGCTCACAGTGCCTAAAACAGGTATGCAACAAACAGAATCCCCTGTGGCCCCTGGTTCTTTTACAAATCTGTGCTGCTGATGGATGCTCAGGTGGCTGCTTTCTGCAGAGCACAGCTCGAGTGGCAGAGTTCGTGTCTTGAGAGCACAGCAGCATAAAAAATGAGAAGTCTCCTACAAACAGGACTCTGTTGCGTGACACCCATTGCTCTCAGCCAAGAATTATTGTCAGTGGAAAGCTCAAATGGAGTTTGGTTCAAGCTTAATGAATTATGTTCATTTTCCAGCATATTGTTTAGGCTGATAAATCACAGCTTCATGCACCATTAGCATGTAACGATTGGAATATATAATCAAAAGCCAGCTTTTTGTATCATTTACCTTTGAGAAACCAGATTTGTTCGCTGGAACAGTTTTGAACCATTACGCACGCTTATCAGCAAAAAATCTTTGTTTTATGTCAAGTGAAGCAATATTTAAAGCCCTTGCAGCCAAGCAAGGTTTGGGAAAAAACGAGAGGCTCACTCAGCTTGACAAATGCAAAAGGATTTGTGATGTTATTTAAAAGGATTGCAGGAAACTCAATGAAAAATAAGAACACACAATTACACATTTACAATAGATTATTATAAAAGCTTGTTTGTTTGGGGCTTGGATGTATGAGCAGAATCAAGACCCTTTTGCTCTAGATGGTGCTAGGCATTGTGGTGTATTGAGAAGGGGTCTGTTTGTCTGTTTTGCTCAGAGGATGCCCCTCTGACACTGTCCACCTCATCTGAGCGACCAGGATGGATCAGATGTGGATGGGCTCACCCACTCTGTACTATCATCCTTCAGCAGGGGCGCTAAACTCAGCCTTGACCAAGATCAGCAGTGGACAGAGAGCATCTTCTTATGCCCTTTAACTCACCCTGCAGGCAGCCATGAAGCAGTTGTCAAGAAGGCTCTTTGCACTTGAACATACTTTCCTCTTCTACCTACTAACACTTGAATAAAGGGAGGAAAAAACCCTTGCTTATTTCTGCCTCATGCTTTCATAACCCTGAGGAAAAACTGTTTGGAAATGGTTTGTCCACAACAGTACAGAGCTATCAAAGGCTCAAAATTAAAAACACCTCCTACAGAAGGGTGAATCAAAGGTATGTAAAGCTGAATACAAATCTGAACTTAAACAGGGTTTCATAACTCCCTCCTGAGTACAATTTGTGCTCTTGGATAGGAATGAAGTCTCATATTTCCAGAGAAGTGGGTGCTTTTGCTTGCTTCTTGAAATGCTTGGTTGAACAGCATTGCAGAGCTGTAAAAATTGGTTTATTTTAATGTGCTTTATGGGTCTGATTGTTAACAGAAAAGGCCCGAGGGCTGTGTGAGTCTGTGCTTGTGCACTTCTGCACTAAACTTTTATGTGTGTGTTCTCCCACACTGTGCAAATGGTATATGTGACCACATGAACCACTTGTTGTGCCCTAAGCAAGCTTCTGCTCAGGCACAATAGCAGCCACAGCGTCAGTGTGGTGGCCATTGGCATCCAGAAGGATCTCCACCTTCTGAAACCCAGACACTAGAGATCTAGAAGCAATGGCGAGGTTGTACACATGCAGAATATGTACGTACAACTGAAAGAACATTGGGCAATGAAAAGGTAAATGTTTCTACCTGTTATTCCCCTTGTAAGTCCTATTTTCCTTGATGTCATCTTCCCCCAATTGCTGACCAGCCCGATCTCTCCAATTTTTCCTGCCTTTAAACCATCGTCGAGAACCCCAGACGTGAACTCTCAAACTTTGGGGTTTACAGACCTATGCATAGATCCAGTCTGGATACAATTAAGTCAGATCTTCTGTTGTGAGCCAAAACAAGAAAGCCAGGACTCAGCTTTTTGATGACAGCAGTGCTGTTAATCTGGACTTGGACCTTATTTGTCTGCTTCAGTCCACTCTGCTTATGTGTAAATGTGTCACTAAAGAGCGGACATTCCCAGTGGATCTGTAGGCCTGCACAGGTCTCCAAACTACAATATGTGGCTCCAGAGACATCAACGGAATAGTCAAAAGCTAGCATCCATCTCATGCTTTCTTGATACTTCTCATCAACATTACTATGCTTAGCACAGTAAATAAATGTGTTTGAAATGAATGGTGCTTGGCACACGGAGGAGAAATAAGAACACAGCCAACTTCATTTTCCATGGTGACAGTTCTCCAACTCACCCAAGTTGAGTTTTCCTGAAAGCTAAGTACTTTCTGCCATAAGTGTTCTTGTTGGACTAGGAGATGTCAATGTCTTTCTTATCCAAAGAAAAAAGAACGGAATTAGTTCGTTAAGTGCCTCCAGTTCCTAAAGGGTAGACATGATGACACGCTTTCCAGAACTTGGCACAGCCTCCTTATACTTTCCCTGGAAAAACCTGGTTTTGAACCATTGTAGCAGGGCTTGACTAGAACCCAAAAGCCATCTACAGACAAGAGACCTCTGGCTTGTCCTCCATACTCAAAGAGCTGTAGAAATCCACAAACATCCACGTCCTGCATCTTCAGAGTTGCTGACCAGAGTCTAATGGATGTTCTCTAAAGTGTCTTCCCTGTCCTCTTGAGGGGCCAAACAGCATCTATGCCTGTCTGATCAGTTGGTTCTTTCTTCCAAATGCCTTATCAAGGATACCACAGGCAGAAGCTAGACAGAAAGCAAATGATGACACAGCCGCACATGTAAGATATTAAACATGGTAAGCAAAACAAAGGTCACATTTTACTGAATATGACAGTTTCTCTCATTACTGGTTTTGGCAACAGTCTTTTGGGAAGATTCCTCAGGGCCAGGACAAAGGTCTTCTTCACAGTCAGAGGTGGGGGAGCCCATCCTTCAGGATAACCAAGGAATCAAAGAGAGTTCAAATCTGCCTGGCTCAAAGGAGGTGTCAGAAAAGCCCTACAAGTGTGTTCCCCTCTGAACTTGTGCAGGATGGACAGGTCTCTCCTTCCAACTCATCAGAAATTTCATCCTGAGCTAAAGTTGTTTCGTTATCAGAACCAATATCCTTCCCCCAAAAGCTTCCATGTCAAAGAATGGGAGTTTTCAACATCAATGAAACCATTTTTCCACAAGATCTTTTCTATCTCTCTGACACACATTTCACACGCACATTGCTATGCAAAAAGCAAATGAGGTTTGTGTCCCATTGTGCAAGTGGACCACAAAGCTCAGGCAGATTGCTGGGACCTGCTTGGTGGCAATGGCAAAGGATTCCTGTCCTGACTACACATCACTTGCTCCGAGTCCTCAGATGTACTCAGTCTCAAGGGAACTTCAGCCTGAAATGCCTAACCACAGACCTGGAAATGATTTTAAATATATTATAACAAACGTTGCTAATCACACCCACTCTCTTATAGTCTGGCCTGTAAAACAAGAATAGAGAGTGAAGAAGACTTCCTACTTCCCATTTACTGGCAGTAAATGCATTTCCTGTGTTACAGAGCTATACATTTCACTAGGAAGGGATGCTCTCTAGTGGTTAGAGTATGAGATGGGAAAAGGAGACCAAGAATCTCACTTCCTGCCTCTCCTGTCTGTATGCTGCATATGAGGAGGCAAGTCATCCCCATCTCACTGTGCTGGTTTTCCTACAGCTCTGGCTCACAGAAATTCCTCTTCTATATGGAGAAGGCTGAGATGATGTTTGCAAGTGTTTGGAGTGGAGGTTTTAGGCTAAAGCTAAGCACTATTACTGAGTTGCATTAGGTCAGAATGAAGATGGGAAAAAGTGAAAACTGGCACTAAGAAAGAAAGGTCTGAAATGCTCCTGACAGCTCTTCCCCTGCTTGTTATTTTAAGTCACGGAAACTGTTCTTTAAATCGATTGCTCCTTATCTTTACCTAAGGCACCACAGATTTTTATATAATTAAAATTTCCTTGACAATTGCCCAGGATTTACAATGTGAAATGTTTCAATTTTTCTTATATTGTGTCTTGGCATCAAAGAATCTGCACTCGTTTCCTAAGTACGGGATAAAGATGATTTCTGGTGGGAGACAAATGAATCAAGACCTTGACACCCCCATTTTTTTCTTTCTCTTTTTCTTTTCCTTTCCTTTTTTTTTTTTTAATACATCTGGTTATTATTGAACAGAGGCTTTCATGTTTTAATGATAAATTGTCTTCTCCCGCTGTAACAATGTCCCCAGACGGCTTGTCTTGGCTGAAATGTCTTCTAAGAGCATCTGCTTTTGATCTATAGAGGTTTTAAATCTTTGGATCTAATCTCTAGGCTGACTGACTTGAAAGCTGATTTCCACAAAAGCAGAGTGTGAAACTTGTAGAAACCCTTTAGTGAAATCACTTGAAATTGTTTAAAAGACTGTACTGACAATACTCAATATGTCCTTGTGACTCTTTTTCTGCATATTTACATATATACACGATACATAAAAAAGTATAACAAGAAGACATAAGAAAGGAATTTCTTTTAACAAATGCTTCAGTGGTATTTCCATGTAATCTGCATATGTTGTGGCTTAATACTTTAATAAAGAAGGACTGGAAGCTTTCCAGAGCACAGTATTTATGCCATGTATATCAATTAAGTTAATTGCCAATTATATTGATATGTCAATTAAAGTCAAGTGACTTTTGAAAGAGTTATGCCTGCTATTAATTTAGTTACATGCATATGCTGTAAGTATATTTTTAAGGGCTGATCTCCAATTTCTCAGCATCGTTCACATCCAGTACATCCAAGCACATAAGCACCATGCTCATTTTGTTCCTCCTGATCCACTTTAGGCTGCAGCTCTATAAAGACAGAGAAGACAAAACAGCAAGAAGACAAGACAGAGAGCAGAGCTCTTTCCCTTGGTGGCATGGTGCTGGCACACTGTCTGCCTTCGTTTGAAGCACACTCAGTAGATTTTGATTTCACCCCAGCACAAATGAAAATCGGAGCTGGCTAGTACATGCATGAGATTTCTGTGGCTACGTAGAAACCACTGTGGTCAAATGAAACAGAACCTCATAATACTGCAACACATACATTTATTTGTGTGTGTTTGTGTATGTGTGTGATAAATATCCTCCAAGAGTTCATTTGTCTATCAAACTCTACACAGTATATTGCAGTGCATTAACAACAGTGACAGACAGACTCTAAAGGGTTGAGAGTTTAGGTTTTTCTGAGATTAAACTGAACTTTGGACAAATTCATGATATTTTGAGCAGAAAAGCCCTTCTGCACAAACCTTCTGGGTAGAATATAATGGAAGCCAGACCCCAACCTCCCCAGCCTGAAGTTTGCAAAGCCAAATCCTAACAGCTGATGAGGTTGTGCTAAACCTTGTTTTCTCAGCACAAAGATGAGATAAAAGGGGCATTGATTCAACCTTTTACACCGCACACCTTAGCAGCAGTGCTGAAATAGAACCAAATGAAGATTTATTCCTGTTACCTTTCATTTACAGCCTGCATTTCCAAAGCAGTCATCTTGCTAGTGAGCTTTGAAAGCCTCAAAATGCAGCCTCTCCCAAGCCATCCATAGATTTCCCCATAGTTCATGGCTCAAAATGAATTTTCAGAGGCTCCACCAAAACTTCTAACTATTTCTGTGGCTGACTGGGCCAGAGACATGACGGAAACAACCACTTCATAACCTTCCAGAACTGCTGCTTCCATCCAAACCCAAACTCAAATGCAGGGATGGGATGTGAGAAGCAATCAAAAACAACACTGGAGAAACATTAATTCACCCTAATAGGAAGACTCAGCTTGGCTTTGGGTTTGGTTCCAGGCATGAGGAAATAGTCAGGGAAAGTAGAGTTATTTCCTTAGATTCATTTGCCCGTTTCTCATTAACAAAGCATTCTGATACTCTGTAGTGCAATACCTTGCCATGGATCCTGACTCTCTGAATGGAAATCAAGTGAGTTATTTCTAGGATGCTATAAATCTGGACTGAAAGAATAAATACCTGGGATGAAACAGGCAAGAAGCCTCAGACTGAGCCAAGAGGCTCACTTACTCTAGGAAATAAGCGCTGTGAAGCACAGACTTTTTTGACCACCAAGTGATAAGATTCTCTCTGGACTTCAGTGTTAACTGAAGCATCTTCCATTAAGAAAGTATTTTATGGGGAACTTACCAAACTGAACCATTATCTACAAGTATCTCTGTTGCCACAACTGTGGTTGCTTTGACCCAAAGAGATGTCATGTATGAGCTAACTGGGGAGCCAAGAGCTCAATTGAACATCCCCTCCCCAGACACACTTTCTACCATCTCTATTAGAGCTGTTACTAAAGGGTTTGGTTTGTGGGGTGATGAAGGAACCAAGATAAAGTAACTCCAGCCGCCAAGCAGAAAAGACAATACAACCCAGCTTTCCCAAGCTAGTTTCTGGCAGAGACATTAGGAACTGTTACAGCCAACTATAATCAAAGGGGAGATTTGACTGCACATGACCCCAAACTTCCTCTAAATTCAAATTTGAGCTACAGAGTTGTCAGTTTAATTGCTTTGCTGTGGATGCCGCTACTTTTATCTGATTGTAAATCTCCTTGTCACACAGGGTATCATGTAGAACATTTCTGATGGTGCATGCAGAGTGTTTGTTCTTAAATACTATAGCAGAGAAGAGGCCCAAGCATCTAAGATTACCCTGGTGACAGCGCACACAGAGATAAAGAACAGAGAGACAGGATGCAAGGGGGCTCCCAGGGACAGCAGAGGATGAGACAAAACCAGTGCAAGGAGGTGTCAGTGGCATCAGGGAAGAACAGCCCAGTGCCTGCCTCACTCTGCCACATGAGTTTAGAACCATCTCTGCTCCTTCTACCACAAGGACAGACCAAGCAGAGTGGGCATCCACAGCCATGAAGCACAAGAGGTCTTTGTGGGGGGGGATCAGCATGGGGCACCCACTGCTTCAGCAGGGAGTGTAAAGCCAAACAGCTGGCCACAGCTGGCAGTACGCTTATCCCCTCTATGCTGCGGTATCACTCTGCAGATTTGCTAACTCTCCTGTTGAGTGCAGTTACGCATTAGAGCTGCTAATACGCAGTGATTTTGCCTTAAGCTTGAAAGCGCCAGAGGTTAAACAGATTTTGATATAAGAGCCTACAAGGAACACTCTATTTAAAAAACCTATGCATCACTGGCTACAACTGAAAGGATGATGAGTGGTAGGAGGAGATGAAAGGTGGTTCAGACATGGGTATGATGACAACAGTAAAGAGAAATTAAATACACTGCAGGGAAATAGAAGTCATAATCATCTTGGGTTTGCAGCTCATGAACAGTGAAAAGCTTACGTGATGAAACAGCAGGTAGAAGTGCCTTGAGACTCAAGTTTTAAGGCCCCAGGAGTTTAAACTTGACATTCAAGCCTTTAAAAGTTTTATGAGGGCATCCAATAATTCCTCCTCCTTGGCCCCCACGCACCCTCCCCCCCTGCCTGATGTGCCGGTTGTTTGATTTACACACCTTCCTGAACGCACAATGAATTCCAGGGAAAGCATGCAGAAACCATTGTAGGTCTGTAATTAAATAGCCTTCATGCAGCTTAACCTCTCAAAAATGAACATCCAGATGCGATTCAAAAGGCCACGACACCTTTGGCTGGTGAAAACTGGCGCAGCCTTGCCAAAGACTACAGATTCCAGGACGGATTTTATCCAGACAAGTACAGTCCCAAACTGTGCTGTCTGCTGGATGCAGGCAGGAAAATCTTGTTAATCCACATAGGGCTAATTTATACACTTGAGCATCCTCCCATGAAAATTATTAGCCCAACAACACACTCTGCCAGCAAAGACTTCACAGCAGAGAACTACAACTATGTGTCCTCCACTGCCACCCTTCACCAGCTCCTCTGCCATGCAAGGACGTGAGCTACCAACCAGAAAGGCAAACTGAGAACAGCAGCTTTACTGACCATGTCAGATTAACCAACAGCACAGCAGATCCTACACTTAAAACACTCCTGTGCTAATTTTATACATGTTCTAATGATATTAATGGCTTTTTTAATTACAGCATGCTAATTATACTGAAATTAGACATGATTACGTTAATTACCTAGCTCCGAACTAATGCCACTTTTATTAGATACAGATCTCTTATTTTAGTCTTTAATAAAACTGATGATTCTTCTAGAAGTATTGAAAGACATTAGTGCCCTTTCTTTCTTTGTTCCCACCCTAACCACTGCTTCCTTTGGTGTAACAGAAAATACAGATGGTCAGTGCTGTCAGTCAAAGCCATCCTGTGCTCATCAGCTCATCAGCCATCCTGAGATCCTCAGTCTGATGCACACAGTTTGAGAGACCTAGCAGCTACATCTAGAACAATTAAAGCAGCTTCAGGACTGGCAATAAATCCATCACATACATGTCCGAGTCCTACCTTACTGCCATCACTCACAGGGCCAGCACTCATAGACCCTGGGAGATGATTGCAATCCAAACGTTTGAAAGTTTAACACACAGCCTAGAGTACCACAGAACACAAGGAACTGGAGCCCTGGAGAATGCACCCACGGTCACAAAAGACAAAATCCAGTCTTCTGAGGAGAGCTGCTGTGCCTCAAATTGTGAACACAGACTCAAAAGCCAACATTGTTCTTGAGGCATTATGGAAAAGAGAAGTTATCTATCATAAAATCATAGAATGGTTTGGGTTTGAAAGGACCATAAGAGTACCCAGTTCCAACTCCCTGCCATGGGCAGGGACACATCACACCAGACCACGTCACCCAAGGCTCTGTCCAACCTAGCCCTGAATATGCCAAGACTCCATTCATTCAGCAAAACCCAAGGGAAGGTTGCTTTGTTCCTGGTGTAAAAACATAGCTCAGGACTAAACCTCCCTTGGAGCATGCTTGATATTCAGATAAGCACGAAGATGGGTGGCACATCTCATCCATGATGGGTTACTAGCACATGGGGTTAGGGACAGAAATCTGAGCTCAGGAAGGGGACAAAGAGTGCTTTGTGACAGATGACTTTTGAAAAATGGGGATGTTTGCAATAGTACATATGGATTATTAGGTAGAAAGAGAGGTGAAGTGCACCTTGGACCTGAATTCCTAACATGCTTACACAGATGTTGAATCATCTGTGGTCAACAGTCAATAGCTTTTGTCACACTTTGGCAACTTCTAACCAATCATACTGGAATGGTTTTGTGCGATTGTTTTCCCAGGACAACCCAAACATCTCTTTCAATGCTCTTTATAGCCTAATTTCCTCTGTCCTATCTAACTGTGCTTCCTTGCACCAACCAGTCTCAGTACCTCTGTAGTAACTTTTAATGCCCTAGGGCCAGTTTCCATCAAAATGATGGGAGAGTAAAGCCGCTAACTCCTACACCTTTCATGAACAGAAATAACCAAACACAGGAGGAACAAAAGGAGAGGGAAAAAGCTAAAATTCACTATAGAAACAGCATGGCTGCAGCACAAAATCAACCCCTGAGAATCCTGCCAAAAATAACTTCCAGCAGAAATCTGGTCACAGTGGGTCAAAGAACAACAACAACCTGATACAGAACGAAAAGGTGATAAGGATTCTGCTCAGCATCTACAAACGTAGTCGTGTATGGTTGTGTATAGATACACTGTGCCCAGGGGAGAGTTCTTAACAACTTACAATAGCCATATGGCTCCAAATATCAGGTCTGATTCTGTATGATCCACTGAAAAAACACTTCTCTCTTCTTTTTGCAGATGTATCCCTGTCACAGCTCCAGTTACTCAGGATGTCCCCATAAACCTAATCCTGATATCTCAGCTGCCTAACAGGCTCGCTGCACCCATGAGACCCGGGTTTTGCTTTCCAGTGTCAACACACCATTAAGCATGCCCACAAGCTCAAGTGCTTCGAGCACGCAAACTGGGAGAAAGTCAACAAACAATAAGGACTAAGCTTCTGCTCTTCAAAGTGTGAGCCAGCTCTGCCTCTGATGATATACACAAAGTTTCCTCGTTCTTGTTTTCCTAACTCCTGTACATCTGATCACAACACATGGCCAGTTTCAGCCATTGACAAAATATTTCCGTTTCTATTCTATGTCACAGCTTTCTGGACCCACAGATAGCTTCAACCTCACAAATGACAACTGAGAAGCGCTGACATGCCCTCTGCGTTCGAAAACAAAACACACGAGCAATCAGCTTCTCTCACCCACAGATTTCCATCACTTCATGCTGGATGGCTGCTGTGTTGTTTTATTCTGCCTTTGATGATTCTCTTTTCACTCATGATCTAGCCAAGACAGAGAGATACTGGGAGCATCTGAAAGAGACTACCACTCTCTGCTGCCCAAGAGGCTTCAGATAACTGAAAGACAGGGAAGAGACAAGGGATGGAATACCCTTAGAAACCAACATGATCCCATTGACCTTAATCATGTATTTCATGTCTCTCCCAACAACAAGCAAAACACAGTTGTAGTGGTCTGAGGACCACACAGAGGAAGAGAACGTTAATTCCATTAATTGGGAGCGAAGAATAATCTTCCTGCAAAATTGACAAAGAAAATAGAAAGAAATAAATCTTAATGCAATGTTTGTCTGGGCATGCTGTGTGTTGTGTTCCTTTCTTCTCCAGAGACTAAATTCCCTGTTTAAATCTTCCACAAAGCACCAGGGTGGTGGTTGTTTCCTGAGGCTCTCTAGCTGGCAAGCCTGAGGAGAGGTTTCTGTAGCTGGGCACTTGACCCACAGAGGTTAACCAAACTACAGCTCCAAAGGGGATATTATAGAAATGAATCCAAATTGAAGCATTACCCTTTTTTTTTTTCCTGAAACACCCTCCTTTTCGGGATTTTCAAGATAAAACAGTTTTCCCCCTTCCTTTCCAGAAGCAGATCTTTTCCCACAATAAAAACAGCAACCCAAAGCATGTTTAGGTTTGCCATTTCATGGCCCCTGGCTGGCTCCAGGTCCAGCTTGGCCGTGCACAGCCTCTGGAGCACCAGCCACAGCTATGCTGGCCTGTGCCCAGGCTGGGGAAGCCAAAGCTGCTGCTCCTCCGAGCTTCCCGGTCCATCCAGCACTGCCCACGTGCATGGGGTGAGGAATGCAGTAGCTCTGTTGACTCTCGGTGTGGGTTGCCCGCACTAGTTTGGCACACCATTCGGGCAGCATACTTAACATGAATCCTTTTTATTTCCCATTTTTTTCATAACTCAGGGAAAATGCAGATTTATTTGACACAGCAGCAAACTTTAGCATTGTGGGGGCTCTTTCATTTCCCTTCTCCCATAATCTACCCCTGCTGTGGCAGGGGGGGGAAGGAAAGAGAAAGTCACTTTTTGAACTGCAGAGAGATACTTCCAGATTCCAATCACTCCACTTACAGCCCTCAAAAGAAGACAGTGTGCAAAAGGGCTTTGCCTTGCAGAAAGGACTTCAATCGGGTCTGCTGATAAAAACTATAGAAGTTGTTTAGATGGGGATAAAAAGTGGTTTTTTTCATTGGCCTTTTTCTTTCCTCTTTAGGCTGGAATAGGAAAACCTTACTCATCCTCAAGAAATTCAGTGGGATTTGCTGAGGTATAAAAGACTTTACTATAAGCATTATGCCTCTGCTCATAAAGTATAGAACCAAATAAACAGCAGTTTGCTGTTGGGATAATCATCTCTCATCCCAAACTCTTGGGGATAGTTTTCCCCAAGAGGTAATGCCTGTGTTTTTGCTTTCCCTTTGGAGAGCACCATGTCCAGGGATTTTCCAGATCCAGTTCCAGGAAGCAGATTTTCTTGGGGAGGTCTAGAATTCAGTGGAATTTTAGGAGCTGCCAATGATTCCCAGCCAGAATCTTTAAAAGATTTTGAGATTTTTTTTTGCTTACTTTTGTACCAGATGGAATTTCCTAATTCTCCCTCCCACTATTTTTTCCTTGTCACCTAAAAGACAGATGTGTTATTTCACAATGTTTTATTTGAAATGTCTTTCTCCTTAAGAACAGCAATAGTCTGAATTTTTCTACCAGCTGTAGGAAGGAGAGCCCACATTAAGCCTTTAGAGTTCAAGTGTCAGCTCACATGGTTGAAATCCAAAGCCATTTTTCAACAGGATACATCTTCACTAATTTTACATGTGCAACAGTAAGTCAGGTATAAAGCTGCATCGAGAAACTTGCTGCCTTTAAGGACTTGTTGCTCAGGATCCATAGTTCTATACCATTAAAAACTGAAGAAATTACCTTCTCTAGCATTCCATTGGGATTTTTTCATGGTCAGCTCATGAATCTGCATTACATAAAGTGTCCCTATTGCCTTCACCTTGGACAACTTTGTATTTTGGCTGAGACTCATTCCAGGTAAATACCACTGCCTGGTAAGTAGGTCTTAAATCTAAGGAGAACATCTACGTTCTTCCCAGGTTCACTGGAGAAAGATGGACCTTGCCAGAAATTATTCAGGCCAAGGGCCGCCTCAGCCAGCAAAATTCCTACTCCTGAAGATTCAGATCAGGTATTAGGAAGTTCTTCACTATGAGGTTGCTGAGGCGCTGGCACAGAGTGCCCAGAGAAGCTGTGGCTGCCTCATCCCTGGCAGTGCTCAAGGCCCGGTTGCTCTAGTGGAAGGAGTCCCTGCCCATGGCAGAGGGTTGGAACTGGGTGAGCTTTAAGGTCCCTTCCAACCCAAACCAGTCTGGGATTCTGTGATTTTCAGAGCTTGAACAAGGCCCTGAACAACCTGACCCGACTCTGAAGTTAGTCCTGGCTGGAGTGGGATGTTGAACTGGAGATCTACAGATCTCCCTGCCAACCTAAATTATTCCATGCATTAATGAAAGAAGCTTTGCAGGAGCTGGCATTACAGAAAGATGTGCACAAAGTGCCCTGTCAAAACATTTTCCAAACCACATAAAACAGGTATCAGAGAATTCGCAGAAGAGAGCACGAGTTGCCAGATCAGGCCCTTCCAGGTAGTCAATCAAATTCGCTATCCTCTTCCTGCAGTGGCCAGTAGCAGAACCTTCAGAGAAAAGTGTGTGGAGACCCACAATAAATGTCATTAGAGTAACACAACCAAGAGAGAAATTCCTTCATAATCTCAGGCAGCCAGTAATGGGTTTATGCCTGAAGCACATGGGTTATTATCCTCATTAGATTTACACCTATGCAGCGTCACTGGGGATGTTCTCATTGCCCATGCCAAGGATGTGTTTTCTTGGCTCACATCTGAGGTGATACAGAGCTTGCTCAGGCCTTTCCTACTCAAGCTAAGCTACTGCATGCCAATAAAACCTTTACACCACACCATCCTGCGTTAGGCAATATATATTTATACAGTCTGTGTGGTAACAGTAAGGTGTTTTTTTTTTAAGAGGCAGAAGTATGTAATAAATGACATCCCTTCAAACACACACAGACTTTACATTTCAGCACCTTCTGCCTTACAGTCCTCCTACAACCTCAGCTCCTATATTCTGTTATGAAATTTATGGGTTTATGCATACCAAAATCGTGTGTGTGTGGACTGTTACCATCAGGGTGGTCTTGGAGAAAAGAAGCAAATAAGATGCTCAAATTTGATTACAGGATATAATAAAAGTCAAGACTTCTTCAAGCTCATTCTCATATAGTCCCTTGGAAGAAGAAGAAAAAATGTCTTTCCTTCTTACCCCCCCCTTCCTTTTCTATAAAGGAACTGCTTTCTCCCCACCCAACAGAGCTGGCAGTGATAGCCAATTTTCCTGTGTTTGAACCTTTGAGTACGCACTTCAGAACCTCACATGGTGAAAACTAACCCCAGAATACCCAGGAGACAGCTGAAAAACCCATTTCAAGGGCAATGCTTTGATTTCTTCACATACACAAAATTGGACTTCTTTCTTTTTCTTTTTACAGTCAGGGAAAATCTCCAGTCACTGAGTGAAGGGAAAACTGCAGCGATTACTCCTGCCTTTAGATGGCTGGATAAATATTTACCCTATAAGACCATATATTAAGGAATGAGCTTTTTCTTTTTTTCCCTTCCCAAAATACTGTTTCAGTGTCTCGGCAGCTGTGAATGGTCCTGGTGTCTCTCCCACTGTGGGCGTCCATTTTGCTGATGCATCATCTCGTCTTTGCTGGAAATGGATTAGAGACCAACACCATTAGCATCAGTGGCAAAACTCCCAGGCGTTGCTTCACTGTGCCCTACATCTTGTATTGTCACTTGTGCCTGAGCAAAATAAACACAAGAGCGATCAAAACATGCCACTGAGACAGAATGAGAACTTTCTGCACCCACCTTGCCCTTATTTTTCATGGTTATAAATGATTAACCAAGGGGCCAGGCTGTGATGTTTGAGACTTGACCAGTTCTGGTTGTGTAGGACCTAATATGCAAGGGGCTTCCCATATAAGCTACCGAGCAGGTCCATCACCCTCCCTCCTTCACATTAGCTTCAGAGTTAGTCCAGGAAATTCCTCTCCCCATTCAAAACAAGTACACCTACAAAAGGAAAAGCACTTCAGAGCTGTTATTTAGCAGATTCTCTAATTCTCATAGTCCCTGCTGGAGTGGACTTTTAATCTCCGTTTGCACAGGGAGGGCCAGATTGTTGTAACTTCACTGATGCTGTATAGTATTTTACCCCACAAGAAGTCCCATTGGAACCTGTGAGTAAGAAAGCCATCTGCTTCAAGGAGAACAAAAGCAATACGAATGATGCTGCCAAATGACACTGGTTGGCTTCCCCCAAGATTCTTCCCAAACCCCAAAGAAGCCCTCCATCACGACAGAACCCTTTTGTGATAGTATGGTCTGGCCACTGCTACAATGAATAATGAGATGACATAAGTACAGCATTTGTAAGAAAAATGCAAAGCAGTGAATTAAACATTGTTTTCTTGGGGAAGATCGCTGTGTGGAAAGAAAATGACAAAAAGCTCATGCATTGGTGACAGCTTGAACTAATTTAGATAAAAATACAAACTTTTGAAAAGCAAAATCCAAAGAGGAAATAAAAATTTGCAAGGAGAAAAAAAAACCTGAGTTGATTTCTGCTGTTTCTGCAAGCTCTTGAAAAGGAAACTGAAGTTTAACTAAATGTTGTACAACTAATTGATCGTATTTACTTCTTCCATGAGAAATTCCCTGACACTAGTGGATACAGCATCATACAGCACTGTTCTAAGAGGTCATTTCCACACCAATCTTTACTGGTAAGAACTATTGTTGGTACATAATACATAATGAATCACAATAAAAAACACACAACACTGAAGTCTGAAAGAAATAATAAATTGTTTTATCACGGAACAGTTTCTACAATGCTAAAGTAGTGCCAACAACAGCATTTGCTGATGACAAAATTACTATTTCTGCTACAAGAGAAGTTATACGTTGTGCATGAAAAAGCAGATTCTTCCATTTCTAGGCTATTTATCCTGGGAATTAAATTATGTTTTCCTATTCTACAAGTTTTATTTAGAAAACACTTTTGGATTTCAGCACAGCCTCTCTCTTTCACATTCATTCAAGCAGCAGTGATGCTGGACAACTGAATGGCATGCATGTAGGTTACTGGAATGACAGAGAGGGAATTTTACCTAAGCTTGCTTCCAGTTTTCTTCTCTCCAATACACTTTGCATTTGTGCATCGAGCAGGAAGGTTGTAAGCACTGTGAGACAGACAGAGCATTCTTCCGCTTTCTGGCCAACAAAGTTTTCCTGCAATCTGTTTTGTCCTCAATATAACATATTTTGCTCATTAAGGAAACCTGGATTTTCTCAAGGTGGATTTTCCTTCTCTTCTTGCTTCCACTCCCCCTATCCACCTCAACCCCAGCTTCATTCATCAAATGAGGGAAAAATGAAGCAACTCTGGTTCACCACCGAGTGCCACAGGTCTCCAGTAAGAATATAGTATAGCTACTATGTTCAGCAAGAGGGAGTGAGAGAGAGACGACAGAGCGATCCAGTTCCTTCCAAGCACAACAAACATGACGTTGAGAAATGTGGTTGGAATAACTCTGGATAAGCCTCACCTCTGCTCGGCAGCCAGCTCCCCATGATTTCTGGATAACAAATACACCATTGGATTAATAGATAAGGCAGGAGGCTTCTCATCCCTTTCATCTGAACTCTTCCCTCCAGCTGCTAGGCCAGTATCCTGGCCTCTAGATCTTACACCAGAAACAGTCATCGATCAACCCAAAGTACACACAATGCCCAAAAAGAAATCAAAGACACAGACGGTAACCATCCTGAAACGGGACAGTCACCCACAACACATTGGGGACACAACATCTTCAAAATGAGGGAATCTAAAATAGGAACTATGGGAGGCAATCCACCATCTCAGACTCCTGGGTGCTTGGGATGGGACAGATGGTGACACAAACTGCTGAGCGCAACAAGAGTAATGGAAGTCCATTAATCTGCACTTTGTTATGCCATGAAATGCTATCTCCATAGTCATGTGTAAGAAGGTTTTGAACCCCTCACACCTTGCCTGATGATAGTTCCCAGCAAGCCCATGACAACTATAGAGAAGATTACGGACTTATCTAGGGACCCTTCTCCATTTGCTATCAGCATCCCTCCACATAATACCATGCTTCTGCTGCATTCTATGGCATTCATGCACGGCATTTAAAAGTAAAATAAAATTATTAGGCGGCTACAGTTATACCACAGAATTGGTTTTCAGGGAAGACATCTAAAAGCCTCATGCACCATAATGCAGGGAACACAGAAATGCTTTATAGGCCTTTCCCTGCCTCCACAGGAGCTGAGGATCTTTGAGCGTCCCTGCATCTGTCAAGTGTGATGTTTATTTCCTCCATGGAACAAGCTATCTTTATGAAATGAAATGACTGCCCTTCATATATTAAAATAACACCTCCTTAGGAGACGCTTCCATGGGCATTGGCTAGAGTCCACTTCATAAAGGGAACATTTACACTGCAGAAAACTTAGCAAGTGAGCTCAGGATTGGAGCAAGACCAATTGGGAAGCATAGGACCTGCATGTTTCGTCTTTGCTATGAAATTACATCCCAGGCAAAGGCTGGGGTTTGGTTGTTTATTGTCGGGCATTTTTTAACTGACTTTTCCATGTTTCAGAGCCTCATTCCTAAAAACAAAGCAAGCTTAAATGTGGATTTTTAATAGTACAGTTAAATTTAATAGGCATTTTGTGCAGCTTTGCGCTGAAATTGTTTAATGGCTTATATACATGGCTGGTTTCATACCACGGTGCTTTTACTTCATGCTAAACTGTGTAAACCTTCTGCTGGAAACACAACTACTTTTGTATCCAGGAAGCAGGGCTTTGAAGCATAATGTGTAAAAGTGAGTGGGATTTCAACACACGATACTTAAATGCCATTCTTCACCCCATATGGACAATGTTTCTTGTCGGTGCAATGAGGTTTGCAGGGAAAACAAGCAGAAAATGTCTGTAGATATTAGTCAGTTAGTAAAAGCCTGAACTTTGGAGCACTGCGTGAGGTAATCAGCTGTATAAAATTAAAGCATTTGGGTGCCCTTCTTAAACCTTCAGTGTATATCATAAATTTTTTCCCCAATGCATTCATAGTTAAACACCTATTTTGTCATAAGTCCTCTCTCCGCTCACTCTTTCATTTTAGTGCCCTACCATTGAACACTCCCTTTGTCCAAGTATAGATGATGCTATCAACTCATAAACTACACTAGATCAGCCTGGTTTTAAAACTCTTTTCTTAAACCTCTTATAAAATGTGGATTAGAGGTGTAGTTGAGGGGATACACACTAGGATACAAGAAACTTCAATTTAATTACTGGCTTTGCCAATAACTCCTTGGTAACCTGAGCAACCTGAACTTCAATGCTGAACTTGACTTTGAAGTTTACCTCTTAAGTTGCAAACTGGACTAGATGACCTCCAGAGGTGCCTCCCAACCTAAATTATTCTATCATCTTGTGACTAGATGGTACCTATTGGGATATAATGAGGATTACACTTTCCCTGCTGCCATGAATATTGCTGAGGAAAAATCATAGAGTGATTGAGGAGTCTGTGCTTCGTGAACACGGAAGCCATGGAAATAGATGTCCAAATTTCTCACTCTTCCCTTCTGGATTTTCACTGTGCATGTAACTGAAACTTCAAACAGCACACAGCTTTTGCTAAAGCATTTCTGAGCTCAGCGAAGCAACAAAACCTGAGTATCTCATGAGCAATATGTTCTGAAAGCAAAGAGTACCCTATGAGCATCTGGGCTTTCTAAGACGGTCTCAAAACACGGGCTAAGAGCACTGATCAATTCTGAAGACGTTTGACTGAGAAGAAAAGTATGTTCCACAAAATTCTCCCACCCTCTTTTGCAGAATCAAAGAGTTTTCACACAGCAGAGCTGAGCTCTGGTCTCCCAAATGCTCCTCTCCACTGCTGGTGAGTATTTGCTGGGACAGAACTGGTGAGCACATCAGGAATACAAAAACACAGCAGAGAACTCTGAATTTCTTCAGGGCAGCCCTAGTAATCAGTGTGTCAGCAGAAGAGCACTTTCTATGGTAATGATCCATTCGAGAACTATTACTATTATTTGAGAACAATGCATAATCTCTTTAAAAGACAATAGTCTCAATCTTTAGTGAAAAACTGGGGATTGGTAGATCCTTCCATAGCTACAGGCATGAATGCATAAAGTTAAGGAGTCCTAAGCCCCCTAAATAGGAGCTGCTAACTCAAAGGTTATTCACACACACAGTCAGAACAAAAAATGATGTGATAAGACGAAGAGTACAGCTGGGTGGTAAAAATCCTTATGCCTCATACCAATCATCCACTTGCAAAGCACCCTCTTGATGTGATGAGAGCGTTGTGCTCTACACACACTGCCAGGATTGCCTATATTGTTTCTAAAATATCTGTTATTAAATCTCTCTTAATCCTCCTGGTATCATGACAGCATCTCAGAAGTCTTCCTCTGCTTCCATCAAGTGACACGACAGTCACTCTTGCTTACCTCCATGAATGGGCTAGTAGGTTTAGATACTAAAACATACACATTCATAGAGTGAACATACACCCTTCACAAGCAGACCTTCTCCCATCCAGAACAGGATACAATCAAAGGATTTACATCTTTAGTCTCCTTTTGGAAAAAAAAGAGGAACCAAACAAACCAAAACCATTCCCCAAGGCAATTTCTTAGTATATTTTTTCAAGGATAGAAAGATTAAATCCTATATGTGAGAGCTGTTATCATATTTGGGTTCCTTCACGTGCAAGGGAAACTCAGGCAAAAAGTTATAGGTACAAGTATCTCATCAGAGTCATGAATTCACATAGAGTGCACTAAGCACTTTGCTACTGCTTTCATACAGGAGCATTCAGCTCCTTTAATGACAGCCAGCAGCACCACACTGACACATTAACAGACACAGGGAAGGACAGACATCTGGTTCTTCAGACTTGCTTTAAGAGACATGATGGACTATTGCTGCACCATGAGCTTGCAGAACCCCATCACCTACCTGTTCTCCATCCATTCCATTAAAATCATATGAACATTCCTACCTACCTACCCACCTACCTACCCATACTTTAATCTTTCCTTATTGCCATAGGATCACATACACAATAACAATACAAGCACAGGGTAAGAGCTTGAAAGATATTTCTTCATTTCCTGGTATGAAATGGGGGGGAGGGGGGGGAAACAGTATTATAATGCTGTGGCTTATAGAGAACATTTTATCTAAGAAGTCTGGAGAGCACTGAACTTGCAGACCCATAAATCAGAACTGTTTAGTTCATGAGTTCCCAGAAATTCCAAATGCAAGTGTAGGATAAAAAGACGTACATCCAAGAAAGGACTTTTAGGAAAATTCACTTTGGCAGAATGTAAAGCATCTTGCATGGCTTTTGACCAAGCCAAAGCAGCCCAACCTAGCTTTTAGGAAACACAGAGATGTTGAACTAGTCCATACCCTTCTTAGCTCTCCCAGCCACAATGCTCACTCCCCATTCCACCTGATCCGTTATGCTAGCATGCACTCCTTTATATTTTACTTAATATGGAAACTTAAGCCTAGGAATCACCTTTTCACTTAATTCCATGAAGCCTATGTCTTGCCTAGAAACTTCTACACTCCCATCCCTAAGAGAACTAAGCAATTCCCTCGTGATTCCTATCTTACACTCAGATGTCCACCTGTTTCCACCCATTAAACAGAACACATCGTTCTTCTAATTCAGTGATGGAAAATTGATTTCTTTCTGAAATCCATTACAACAAGTTTGTCAAGGAGAATCAAAGCTCAATTTCATGGCTGACCATGTGTGCTAAAGGGTTTCAAAGCTTCAGTTCCTTCTTCATAGAATAAACATTTTCTTTTTAACTCACTCTCAAGAATGCTAGAGCAAGCCAGGGGTATCTGCCATATTTTGGCTTGCTGTAACTAATACTTCATGGTCTGATGATAAGCATAATAGGCCATAAGCTGGGTATTGTGCTGAAATTGTCTGTAAGGTATTAATTGTTGGGAGCTGGAATTGAAATCAGATGGCCCACTTCGGATTGACATAACCCAACGGGTTGCTCTTCACACCTGAGTGGCAAATAAATCACTGTTGACCCCAAAGTATGTGACATTGTGCTGCTTACTACAACACTGGCATAACGGGGCAGGGAAAAAAGTACACACACGTGCGGGCACACACGCACATACATAAATACATGGAAGTTATTGAGGCTCCGTGTTGCTGCAGCAAATACATGGAAATTATTCAGGCTCTGTGTTGCTGCAGCTGCTTGGCTTTTCCATTAGGGACTATTTTAAAGCTGTTTAAAAAAGAAACATTTTGCCTCAGCTTTAATGTGACCAAACAACTGCACTATGCTTGTGAGCCAACTCACTTTTCCTTTCTTGGGACATGTCCCTGGGCTAAGAAGAGCATTTCCAAACCCTCTGGTACAACTCAGAAGCTTTACTAACACCACCAGAACAATACCACTGCATCAAACATCAGAGCCTTTATGCGAGTGCTTCACTAGGACAAGTGAGGAAAGGAACACGGGCTGGAGCTAACTGGTTTGTATGAAGGCAGCACAAGTTGAAGGGCTGAAAGGGAGCAGGAGGAGAGAGAACCGCTGCTGAAAATTATTTTTGGTAGAAATAGGACTGCTACAACAGACTTGCAGTGTTAGAAAAGGCATCATTAAGTGGAACATACTTTTGAAAGCAAAGAAACTTGGGCAATTAAGATCGTTGTACTAGTTGAAATGGTGTGTGGGAGGAGGCATCACTTGATTGACATTAATTGCCTCTATTACAGTTGTGTGTACTATACTTCAGCCAGGCACCAATAGAGACACACAATCCATGGATTAAGCAGAGGACAGTGACTCTTTTGTAGCTCTTGGAGCACATTTGGGGCTGAATGACAGTCCTTGAAGCATGGAGCTGGACTGCAAAGAAATCCCAGCGGAGCTTAACATCACAGGTGGAAACACTCTCCTGAAAGGTCTTGCCACCTGCTCTAATTGCTGAGCTTAAATGTTTCAAGGCTTTTGCATCTGTATGCAACCTCTCTCTTAGATGCAGTCATAGAGAAAGGTCCATCTGAGCTTCCCTGCCCTATTGGTCACCTCAGCAAATGTCTCCCAGCCAAAGATTCGTGAGGACGGTAACTGGTTACTTCCCTTCCAGCACTCATGACTCCCCAGCCTCATTAACCATATATCCACTAAAAGCAGATGGCCAGAGGAGCAGCACTGCTCACAGCTGCAGCATGAAATCCGAATTCACATCTCAAACGACACTTGGAGCCACCACAGAAGAAATAAATCAATTCCTGCCTTTTCTTCCTCCCCCGACAATACAGCTAAAGGCAGGAACAGCCTCCCTGCCCACATTCCACAACCCAGATGAGAGGATCTAGCAGTGGGAGAAAATCAACAATAATGTGGCTTTAGACAAGCAGCTTAGACATAATGTCTAATGTTTAGATAACTAAAATTAGATGAGATAAATCAGTCTCTCACCATTTTTCCATCGAAACAATAGATATTAGCACTTCCCTGTGAGTGCATTCTGATGAAAAGACATTGTGTAATGCTCAGATGCATTGTCACAGCAAAACACAAAAGGATCTTCCGAACAGTTCTTCAGGGAACAGGTCTGTAACTGTAGGAGTTGAAGAAAGACTTTGAAAATGATGCCCCACAGCTCATCCCAAGGCGGGTGAAAAGTTGACTTTCTTCTTTTTAAACTCCTTGTGAGCAGTAATGGGAAGGACTGTGTTAGGTTGCCTTGGGAAGACTTTTTTCCTTCCAGTTTTCCTAGTCTCAGTCGAGTGAAAGTTTCTGTTTCAGGACACTCAAACTCAAGTGTCTCACTTCATCTGTCAGATTTTCCATCCCATAAACAAAACCCTTTAAAGACAAGTAGGTATACACAACTTTTCAACAAATTCCAGAATTAATTTTATGTTGAAATAAGAAATCTAAATGTTTCTTTCCCAAGAGATTAAACCAGCACCTCTTCCCAGGAATGGAGCATGCGAGGGGAGGGCAAGGATGTCACCACTTGGCACAGATTTCCAAACACTCTCAACCAACTCAAAAAAGGTCTTTTCCCAGCCAAACAATCTATTTGCCCCTGTGCCTCTGACCTCTGTCAAGAAGCAGGGGGATCCCAGGCCTGATCCTGCTTCTCTGTGGGGAAAAAGCCCTGTAATGGATGCACCATCCCTCCATTACAGGGATGGTTTCAAGTGCCTGTCCCATAATGTTTGCAGACAATCATAAAAAGGGAAGTGTAATTCTTGAAATTACATCTGAGGAGCAGTTTTAATGAATATTAAACAGCTTTAAACATCGAAGTATTGATTGAAGTAGAAAAATAGTATCTTTACTACCAGCCCTTTCCCCTTTCAAAAAGAAAACTCAGGGAGGAAGGGAGAGAATGGGTTTTACTGTGAATGTCAGGAACAATTTATAGGAGCTCAGTGGCTTGCACTTTGAACTGGGCTCTCCATCGATAGTCTGTAGCATCCTATAAAAAGATATGCTGTTATCTCCTTCACTGCAGCCAGCCATCCTTACAGGAAGGGCAGGCTGCCTGCAACGCCTGAGGAAACACTTGGGCTATTAAAGGCAGACAAAGGTCCTCCTTTTTACTTTTTATTTTACGTGCACTGTTTGCTGCACGGGGTTTCTTTACAGTACCGCAGCAATAGCAATCTGGGCCTTTTGAAAGTCAGCTCTAGCTGTAAAAGCCCTCCAGAAGAAAATCTGAAGAGGATTGTCAGCACCTTTCAATACTTGAAGGGGGCTTATAAGAAACATGGAGCCAAACTTTTTAGAAGGGCCTGCTGTGATAGGACAAATGGCTTTAAACTGAAAGAGGGCAGATTTAGAATAGGTATAAGGAAGACATTTTTTACAAGGGTAGTGAAACACTGGCACAGATGGCTCAGAGAAGGTAGATACCCCACCCCAAGAAACACTGAAGGTCAGGGTGTATGGGGCTTTTGACAACCTGATCTAGCTGAAGGTACCCCTGCCCACTGCAGAGTAGATGGATGACCTTTAAAGGTCCCTTCCAACCCAAGCCATTCTGATTCTATGATTCTATGACTGATGCAGCGATCTATTTCAGTCTTTGTAGATGAGACATCACAGTCTCTTCACAGCTGGATCTTGCCTGAGGTACTGAACCACAGACAGCATCTAACCCATATGTCCCAAAAGCCTTTAAACCCAAAGGCTGCTTTAAGCATGCAAATCACTGGAAAGAACCCAGCACGGAAGTAAGGACGAGTACATCCAAACCACAGTGGAATCCCAGGGCACTTGCATCCCTTCCCCAGTGCTCTCTATCTCAGGGGGATGCTTAGAGAAATGCTGCCTCTGCTGCTGCTGAGCCAGCGCAGCAGCTACATCTCCCTTCAGCTCTCTGAGCTATGCAATACATCCTGTGGATCATGGTCGCATATAGAATTTGGGGATCCTGCAGGAGTGCTGGCCACTCATATGTGCACAATGGTAATAAGTCAGTCAGTAACACGGTCATCAGTTCAACTGGCAATACGTCATCATTATGGATAGCTCATGACACACCCCAGCGAGATCAAGATCCCTTCCGTGCATTATTACTACTTATTTATAGCACATGATAAAAATTTACAGTAACAAAGGGAGGCTTAGAGCTGAGAGCAGCTAGGAACTGTAAAAAGATCTTATCACTGAGTTTGCATAAGGAACTGTTTTACATGGGAAAACACTGACACAAGAGCGCTTCTCAGAAGTATGCTGATACTGGCCAACATTTCTACCAAAACCTTTGATTTCAGCAAAGCCAAAGTGCTTTATTTCAAACGCTTTATGGACAAGAAGAGAACGGGACAGCGAAGGGGTGAGTCAGTCTTAAACAATTCGATGCCACGGAAATGGACCTGACAAGTTCACTTCTCAATTTCCTGAATGCATTCTTGCCATTTTTCTGTTTCACTGGAAATTCAGACGTTTCAGTGTTCACTCTGACTAGCGAGGAAAAGCCTGGCTCTGCCGTGCTCCCAACGGGAGAGCAGTCAGACCCCTTGACAAGCTTCATCTGCAACACTTAGATGCAAGTAAGACTGACAGCAGGGAGTCCATGCAAGCCCAGCTCCAGCTTCTCTCCAGGGAATGATGGCAACCTCCATATGAAGAAAACATGCCAGGGGAGCGCAGCAACCAGCTACACCTCTCTGTTGGCAGGAGCTGAAGCACTGGCCACGGTCCGCATGCTCTGCACCATGCACATGCTCTCACCAGCATCTCTTTGCCTACAGTAAATGTATGTTTGGCTCAAGGAAGAAATCATTCAGCGTGTTTCATGTTTTTTTTTTTGCTTTTTAGCTCCCCATTCCCACTATAAAATCCAAGATAAAAGAACATAAATAACCAAACTGGAAACAGCTTCTCCAGAAATCATCCGGAATATTTCTGAGCCATAAATATTCTGTCACTGCTGATTTAATTTCTAGTACTTAGGAAAATACAATTATGAGAGACAAATGGTGATGAATGCTGAAACCAAGGGTATGTTTTCAACAATGGGGTACAGGTCTGGCCCTCTGTGAGTTGTCATCAGAGGCTTGCCAACAGCCATCCATGTTCTAGCACTGCCAGCTTTTAAAATGCCACAATTGCACTGAATGCTAGTCACCTACAAGAAATAAACTAATGCAACTGCTCTACTCAGTTACTGCATTGTCCACTTGAAATAGCAGATGTCAGAAGCCCAAATGCTGTGACAACATTTACAAAGAATCTCATGAATTAATATGGTAAGAATGAAAGGTGGCAGGATGGCCCCGATCACAAAAGCACCCAAGTCTGGGTTTCCCTTTGAAATCATCACATTCTTAAATACTGCCTTGAATGAAGACAATCACAGAATTACAAAATCATAAAATAGTTTGGGTTGGAAGGGACCTTAAACATCATCTGCTTCCATGGCAGAGACACCCTCCACTTGACCAGGTTCCTCAGAGTCCCATCCAACCTGGCCTTGAACACCGCCAGCGATGGAGCATTCACAACTTCCCTGGGCAACCCATTCCAGTGCCTCATCAC